>WTSP01022321.1:37391-51345 GCA_025331215.1 Actenoides lindsayi | reverse complement strand
TTGCTTTCTCTTCTGGGAAAAGTAACCCGACGTATGAGTCGGGGAGTGTGTGGGCGCGCACCTGCATGTGGTGGAGCGTGGCTATCGGCGAATGTGGTGGTGGGTGGGTTTCCGTGGGGGGGCGGGTGTTGGTGGGGGGGGGGAGATGGCGCCCGGCCCTAGCTCCGGCCCCCCTGAGGGGTCTGACAGCCGGAGCTCGCCCCCCACCGCCCGCGGGGACCAGCGTGAGGGTGCCCTGGGGGGGTTCTGCCCGGGCGGGCAGCCCCCGGGGCCTGCAGGGAGGGAGGCTCCCCAGCGAGCCGGGCCTCAGGGGTTTGGGTTCAGCAAGGCGGGGGAGCTCCTGGTGCAGGAGGAGGGGGTTGGTCGGGAGCGTCCCTCTGCTTTCCCTTCTCCGGGGGAGTTGCCGCGGGGTGTCTCCCAGCGTGCGGGTACCGGCCTGTCCTGTGAGGCCGGAAGGGTGCCCTGGCTAAGCAGGGACTTTGGGAGAGCGAGGACAGCTCAGCTGTTCCCCTCGAACTGGGCTGATCCTAAACCTACTGACGCAGTCTAAAGCTGCTCCTAACTTACTGATTGACCTTAGTCCCCTACAAAAGAGTTATATGGGCTTGTTCAGAAAACAGCTCGAACAGGGTATGGATCAGCCTCTTCATTTATTCTTTTTTTCTTTATGGTGTAAGATGTTCACCTTTGAGAATGATTTTGTTGCTGCTTTTACAATAATTTTTCTCCTTCCCTCAAGTCTCAGGCCAGTCAGGTGTGTTGCGGCAGACAGCTTCTTATAGACGAGGCGTTGCGGCTCTGAAAGAGGCTGACAGCAGCTGGAGGAATGACTGTCACCCAGAAAGGCATCAGAGGAAGTGGAAGTGAGTGATTGAGTTTCGAGTTAACTGTAGCATTTTATTTTTCACTTGCGATAGCAGGAAATGTGGAGAGTTGAGAGCGAAAAGGAAAACCCCCTTGGGTTTCTGCAGGAAGGTGTAAGGAGCTTGGAGATCTGAGGAAGACGGCTGGGAATAAAATGGAGTAATTTCAAAATAACTGTAATTCTTGGGGGGGAAAAAAGTGGCTTGTGTTGGTGACAAGCTCAAGGGCTGCTGTGTGCTGGTGGCGGGGTGGCACAGCACCCATGAGCTGTGCACGCTGCCCCTCACCTGGCATGGCAGGGTCAGGCACTTCTGCCATTCTGAAGTACAGCTCCTGCCATGCCCTACCCACACAAAACGGCTCGTTTTCAGGAAATGTTGCTGTAACCCAGCCTGTTTAGGAAACCTTAGTTAATTGGGACTGTGACTTATCTTGGCTTGCTGCACCTGACTGCATTCTTGTTGAAATCTCACACACCTGAGTGGTGTGAGCTGGTGGTGTCCTGCTGACAAAGCTTTCCTGAGTCACAGAAATTTATCTTCTGTGGTGCTCTGTAGACTCTATACACAACTTCTCTTGGGCTGGCTACGTTTAAGTGGCACATGTGGATTTACAGCAAGTCCTACGAAATGGATTTCCTCCTCATTTTTCAGGCTGTTTTCCCTCGATGATGGGTTTGCTCCAACCCCTCCCCTCCCGTTTCAGTCAGCAGTCTGCTGCTCCATCTTTTCTTTGCATTTCCAAGAAGCCTGTACCTTGTTCAGGACTCCAGCACGCCTTTCCTCTGCTTTGCCTGTGTCACACTGCTGTTTCTTTTGCAGTCAGAGACTTTTCGGTTTCTGTGCTGCAGAGTATTTTAAAATAGAGTTTGGACCTTTTTTGCCTACCATAATTTCTTTAGGTTTTCAGCTTCTTTTTAATCCTTCCTCTCAGCTGTTGGTCTGTACTCGCTCCTGCTGGCCTTTGTTTTCCTGCTGCTGAGTGCTGAAAAGATAGGCAGAGACTCTCTGGGCTGCTCTCCTCTCTGTTCAGTTCTTCCTCAAATCACCTGCGTGGAAATGGGTTCATTCCAAACCCTTATGCTCTCTGGTGCTGCTGCTGGTACAATTTATCATCACCTCTGGGGAGAGGGCGATTAATTGCCATCTCCCACAGGTCCTTTCCCTGTGCTCGTCCGTTCTGGAATTTTAGGGAAGAGGATTGACGTCCACAGACGGTTCCCCTGCAGACCCTCTGGGGCCGAAGGAGTTCTTGACAGTTATTGCCCAATGCTTGTTCAGACCATGTTGTCTTCATGCATTTTAAGTCCGTCCTTGGAGACGCTGCGTGCTCCTTTATTACTTCAGCTCTACCCCGTTCTAGGGTCTGGAAGTTGGTGGACAGAAATCAGAGCTCTGGTGTTCGTAGGTATTCCAACGTGTATTATGCTGACTTTGATAAGGGATGTTTGGAAGAGTCAGCAGGGTGGTGCAGGAGATGGGCACAGAAGGTAGGAGCGAGGGGGTAGGGATCGCTGTAACAAAAAGCACTTATAGCTGCCTATCTTAGTCCTACGTCCCCAGGATTAGCTTCCCCTCTCCTGGGAAGGAAACCACCCAATCCTCCTTAATCTGTGCAAATGACTTGTGCTCTTTCCCTGCTGCTGCTTTTTGTTTTCCTCTGCTCACCCAGACTTTGTAAATGCAGCAGCTAACGTGCTCCTTTTTCCATCAGCAGTGGCCTTGGCAGACCGGCGTGGTCAAGGGCGTGCGATGAAGTTGTAGAAACAGACCCAGCAAAGGCAGCCAGTGTGGTGTGGTTGGGATCCTGCTGCACCTCTTAGCCTTCCAGTGCAGATTCACAGAGATCTGGTGTTCTCAAGGCTCCCTTCTCTGTACCAAGCCCTCTGCTGTCTCAGCTTGGAATAAGGCAAGGCTTGTGTTTGTTAAATACTAAATCTTGTTGGCTTTTGCCAAAGTCAGGTGTAAGCTTTTCCTTTTACTGTGAACAAATAAGTGGGTGTGAGCTGCTCTCCAGGTCCTTTTGTTCAAGTGCAGGCAGCTGCTGGAAGGCATGTGCCTACTGTTCCAAACTTAGTTCCTCACTAACAACTGCCAGGAAGGCAGAGCTGCAATGAGGGTATTTGCTTTGTCCTTTGGCTTTTAGCAGCGCTACCATGCTGTGCCTTGCGCAGGCTCCTGGGGTGCAGAAATAGAGCTCTGGGGTGCAGAGCTCAGAGGTCTTGTGAAGCCAGTGAGTGTGTCAGGCACTAGACACAGCTTGCAAATTAGTTCTCTGTGAGATTTATTTTTTTCCTAAAGAGCACAAAAGAAATGGCTCTCCTGAGACAAATGGAGTCAAGGGCACATGGTGCACCCTGGGACTGGACTTGCTGTATAGTCCTTGAACATCCAGCCGGTCTCAGGACAGGCCAAACACTGGACTCTTCAGGGTCCCACTGTTTATAAGCTGCTCTAATTTCTGACTTCTGGTCTGAGGGTCCACTAGAAAACTAGTTTACTGACAAGCCTGCTCCTTCCTGCCTTACACCTGAGTTTAGTTGAAAACCCAAGTGCTGAGACAGATTGTTGGAGGTTTGGGGTTCCACTGGCCTGACTGAATTCAAGCATTGCTTGAATTCTGCTGCTGCCTGTTGCAGTGGGATGTTTGTTTGCTCTTCAAGGGCCCCTAGAGGATGTGGCTAAATAAACTTGTATTATTGATTTCCCATGTTCAGAGTCAGTGGATAGCATCTAGTGCTTCAGGACAGAGAAGACTCAATTAGGGGAAGATTATTGGCCTAAGATATTACCTCTGTACAGACCTTGAAACACTGGGTTGGGTTTGCCTGGGAGGTGGCTGAGTTGCCACAGTTACCAGAGGCTTCCTGAGGCTCTCTGAACTAATGTCTGTCAGAGCTGATGAATGAATGTCACAGCTGATCCCGCTCTGGCACCGGGGATGGGCTGGAGACCTTCCCCCAGCACCCCAGGGCTTTTGGTCCTGCCCAAGCAGCTGCCCTGCCTTTCCCTCCTGTGCCCCGTGGTGAGGAGACGGCCGGGTGGGACACCCTGCAGATGAGCAGCGTCCCGGGGGTTGTGTGCTTGGATTGCTCCGCTGAGCTGAGCTGTCTGACTCCACTCCTCATTCACCACCACTGCGTTACACAGCTCTGGCCCTGGCCTTTGTTCTTGGTGTCTGCCTCTGGCAGTGGGACTTCTGCAGGTGGATTAGAGAGTTCATAAAGAATGGTAACTCTTCTTTTTTTTTTTTTTATTGGCCATGTGTTGCGTTTTAAACTTAATACTGTCTCCTTGGTCACGTTGATGAGCTGGGGAGAGGAGAGATGAATGAGATCTTTCTGTCTGCCTCCTGGTGTTTAAAGGATGCAATAGGTGTGTTGAAATTCATCTCTCTTGGCTGAAGTCCTTGAGCAAATACTTTGCTAGGCTTGAGCCTTCCATCATAGAGAGTCTCTGCTCTTGACAGGGGACAATCTCTCACACTCTGCTGTCTGTTCTACTAAAGGAAATGCACCTTATTTCACTTGCTCCAGGGCCCCACTTGGAGTCTGCAGGGAATCGGGTTCTCTTCTGTGCTGTTTTCCTCTCACACTTTGAAATCTCCTCTGTCTGACATGAGAAGATGCTGTCTCGCTTGTTACTCCAAGAGCAGGGGAGGGGAGGTTGAGAATGCTCTTTTAATTTCTTTAGCTCCTGATTTGGCTGTGGTGAGTGAACTCTGCACAACCCACTGTCTTGTGCTGACTTGGAAAGTGATCTACAGAGGTTATAGGGTAGGTGGGGTGACAGTAAAAGTGACACTTACTGTCCTGTGAACCATCTGCACAGTGTAAAGAGTGTGTCCTACTTGCAGGAGAGCCTTGGACAGTGAATGTTTTCTTGATGAGAAAATTCTTGAGAGTGAAAATTATGTCTGAGGATTGATTGTTTTGTTTTTAATGTTTAGAAACTCCTGCAAGTAGGTGATGGTTTGGATGTGGAGTATGGAGAGCTGCCCCGTTAGCAGAGGTGGCTCGGTTTTTGCTTGGTGTAGTTTGAGGTTGGGTGTACTGTGGCATGGAGACAGATCTTGGGCAGCTTTCTGGAGGCAGGGAGTTCTCCCAGGTAACAGGAATTGTCTTTAGCCTGTTGTTTCCATGGCACAGTTCTGAAACTGAGAAAAGACTGGCAAGGGTCACGGCCTGACAGTGCCCTGGGCACTCTCTGAATGCAAACAGAAACTGCTGTCTGCTCTGCTCCCAGGGGTTCCCAGCACTCGGAGCTCTAGGCTTCACACATCAGTTTGTGGAGAGAAAAGTTGTTTCTCTAAGTGCAGGGTTAGAGGGTGAATGCTGTGGGGTTTTTAATAAAGAAATCTCTCTGGGTGTGAACCTGCGCTGTCTGTGGTTGTGACTCTAAACACAGACTCTGTGAAAGACTCCAGAGTCAAAAATCAGCACTTCGTTGTTCATTTTGCAGAGGAAATGTGCTTGTACACCCACACACTTAACAGCCAAGCGCAGTCCCGAGGGCTGTATTTTGAAAATAACCACTGTTCAAGCACTAGGACAGCGAGGATTAATGGCCACGTACTCTGCCTGTACATCTTTGCACCAGGCCTCTGCTTTTCCTGGTCTGAAGCAGCCCGCTGCCCTCTGACTTCTGCAGATGAAGTTCAAGAGTCGTGCTGTCAGCTGAGAGCTGCCATGAATCCTTGGCTTTGTGGTTGGGGCTCAAAATACGACACAAAATGTGCCTGGGCGCGCACACGCAGCGGTTCTCTCCAGAGGCAGTGAGAAAATAGTGCCCTTTGCAGTTCTGATGGTGTCATTAATCCTTTCAGGATTCCCAGGGCTCGGAGGGCAGCACAGAAAAAGGAGCAGCGGGATGAACTCATTTTTGCTTAGCTGTGAATTCATGCCCGGTGTTGGAAGACAACGCTACAGGCTGTGTGTGCAGTAGGTGTTCACTAGAGGACAGTCTTACACGTTGCAAAGTGGACTCATAATGGAACAATGCTGGAAGAGATTGCCTAGGTTTTCTGTGTGCTAGGAGTGGGTTGGGGGTGAGATTACACAATAATTTGCTGGAATTCAGAAGCCATCAGGGTGCTTTCATAGAGAGCGTGGCTGAGGTCAGTGCCCACAGCCCCTGCCAGCTCCAGGGGTGATGCTGGCTGCCCCCTGCCTGTGCTGTGGGAGGCAGAGGCTGTGGAACGGGATGGACAGAAGTGTCCAGGAAAAAGAGATGAAAGAGAAAAGGAAGCGTTCACATATCAGAACTCTGGTAGTGGGTGGTGGGATGCACAGTGGTGAAGGGTGAAAGCAAAGGAGGCCTTGAATGGAGTGGTGTAGAGCATACACAAGGTGCTGGGCTGTGCAGGAGAAACAACATCCAGGGTGGTTAGAATAAATACTGCTCCCAGTGCTGCTGCTGCTGCCTGCTCCGCTACCAGAGCGTTCAGCAGAGGGCAGGACTGCCGCTTTCTTCTGTCGCTCTTCTGTCCGCCACCTCTCCATGTGAGGGACAGAACAGACAAGGAGCGTGAAGTGAAAGATAAGGCAGCCGAGTTATGCAAAAGGAAGTGAGCTTCAGCTTTTGTGACCATCTTTGTGCAAGCGGGATCTCGGCAGTTGATGCCGTGCGGTGCCGCGCGGCCCCGCAGCACGGCGGGGACCTGGGCGCTGCTCTTCACACTGTTGGGTGTGGGGTTTTAAACGTATTGTTTTGTCCCTTAGGGAAGTTTGACCTTGAGCGACAAACAAATAAAGCTGTGGCAGGATTCTTGCTTACTATAGGCTTGTTGATGAGGCAGAGAAAACTGTTGGATATCCAGGTCTGAGAGAATGTGGGACAGAGGCAGCCTTTCTGTGAGGCCCTGGTTGTGGCAGGAAGCAGAGAGGGTTCATGAAGCTGTGGTAACTGTGGTAAATACCAGATGGGCCACTGGGACCAGGAGCTGTGACTGTCTGATCTCACCTGCAGTCCCTCTGCTCTGGGCAGTGCCAGATGGAAGAGCTCACCTCACCTATCTCTCCCATTCCGCGTTCCCACAGGATCCCCAGTAGGCCCGGGTGGACCTGGAGAGCGTTGCTGTTCCTTGGGACTCCTGCGAACGTTTGAGCTCATCTGTCCATGGAATTTCCATCCGCTCTGCTGGTCTGTCTCGCTGTACGGGTGGCGTTCAGGAGAACCCATAAGAGAAAGGACAAACATTAAGGGCTGGACAGTGCAGCAGGTGACCCCAGAGGTGGAGGCTGTGCAGAGAGAGGAGTGTGTTTTCCCTGACATTTGGCCCGCCGCATGAAGGGGGCAGTCTGCTTGTAGCCAGAGCCCGAGCTGCTCCCTAACCACATCTGCTGAAGTAGTTCGAGTGCGGGCTGGCGATGCCTGCGCTTCGTCAAAGAGAACATTTAAGGAAGTTCAGTTGCGGAAGTGCTGCGAAGAGCGCGCTTCAGGAGCGCAGCTCCGAGGAGAGGGTCCCTCCTGCAGAGACGGCGTGTGCGCCACTGCGCGCCCCGGCATCCCAGCCCAGCGCGAGCTTCCCTCCGGCTGACCTTGGGCCCAGCTCCCCACGCTTGCTGGGAGAGCTGTTGATTTACAATGCAGATTCATCGGTCCTCGCCTGCCTGCCCCTGCCCCTCCTAAGTTTGGCTGGGCTATAAGAGGCAGTTTGCTTTCTGATGCCAGCAGTGGCCATGGCAGAGAGCCCTGCCACGTGAGAGGCAGAGATAGAGGAGAGGGGGCCAAGGAGGAGCGAACCGTGCAGCTGCTGTTGCCTCTGGTAGCCGAGGAGCACATCTGCGGGACCATGTCAATGCTCAGCCCTGTCCTGCAGCCCCCGGAGGTGAAGGAGTATCTGTCCAAGGGCGAGCGCTTCATCAAATGGGATGATGTGAGTACCGGGGGCTTCGCTCTGCTGGACTCGACCGGAGGTGCCTCGGTCAGGACTTGTGGGGAGGCTGGGAGCACATATTCCGTGGGAGGATGGGACGCTGTGTGCCCTGCCTGAGAGCGGTGATGTCTGCGTACGGAGCGTGAACTGAGAAGAACGGGAGAGCTGAGGGCTAGAGACAAAGAGCAGATGCGTTAGGGGTTGGTGCAGTGGCTTCTGCGCCTCTTCTTACTGGGGAGGATCGAGTAACTGGAGTGTGACCCTGGGTCTGCGTGCACAGCTGACTCTGAGGGAGGACCCCAGGGTCCTGTTGGTGCTTGTAACCAGCCCGCAGGACAGCAGCCACTGCTGGGGCTCTCCCTGGGGCGAGGGGCACGCGCTGTGCTTGGACTTGTCTGGAGGAGTGTGAGGAGCAGGATTTACTCCAGAACTGAGCGGACTTTCTGTGCTTTGCAGATAGAGAGGAAATTTGGCTCCAAGTTGCTTCCTCTTACGGCCCTGTTGCTGGAGAGGGTTGAGGGTGAGCCCTGTCCTCCCACTCCTGGCTGGCCTGCGGCTCTGAGCAGCACAGGGCCTCTGCTTCAGCAGTGCCGGAGCCTCAGAGGGTGCTGCCCAAAGCTGCTTCCCTCTCTGACTTGGTGTCCTCTTGTATCTTCAGAACACCTGGCTTGCAGCCTCTGTTTGACTTTCCTTGTGAGGGGAGGAAAGTGTGGAACAGCAGAAGAGAAATTAATTGGAATGCAGTAGCCCCTTCCTGACTTGGTGAGAAGGCAGAGGGCGTTTACCCTCCACCCCGTGTGCCTGAGCGAGGGCACTGCAGCTGCCCAGCTGTTTTCTCTGCCCTAGGAACTGTCTGCTCTCGAGCATGAGTGCTGATAAAACAGGGGCAGGCCAGGTTATGATTATTCACCAGGATCCAGGAGAAACTTTTGATGTGGTTTTGCAAATGAGACGCGTTAGGAGCCTCCAGCAGAGTGCAGGAGGGGTTAGTGCTGACTTTGTGGGTGTAAAGCTCGAGCAGAGTTTTCAGTGCCGAGGCAGCGTGTGCAGGGCAGGAAGGTCACCTGTGTGCAGCAGGAGCAGGAGGGGTCCAGTGGCACCGAGGAAGGACAACAGCTGACAGGAAGGATGGGGTCTGAGGAGTACAGGTTGGAGTATCTCTGGGCAGTTACTCCACTAGCTGTATACAAACAGAAGGATGACACCAGGGTATGATGGAACTTTTCTTTCCATTGGGGCACTTGTGGCATCTTTGAATTTGAGCAGGGATTTGGTTTTTGGGAATAACAGCCAAACTTGTTTAAAATTGCTGCTGATTTTCTATGCTCAGTCCTTGGGGACCACTTTGCAAAAATCTTGAAGCTGTGAAGACCTTCCCTGGGAGTTCCTGGGATAGTTCGGTTCCTGGAAACCCACGGTGAGTTCAGTTGGGCTTTCAAGACCCACCAAGTGCTCATCTGCTGCTGCAATCACAGGAGCTGGGGAGCTCAAGTCCTGTCTGGCTTTTTCCCTAAGTTTGTAAGTGGGCTGATGTGGTTGTGTTGTTCCATCTCCTGGTGCTTTCTCACTCCACAGTTAGAGCAGGCTGCAAAGGATGATGGCAAGAGCTCCAGGCTGCAGGATTGCGGCTCTTTACAGCATGGATCTGCATTTTTTTGTCTCACTCTTTGAGTGAACTTGGCCACGCTGTTGGCAACAGTTTTGAAGTCCTTCCAAAGGAATTAAGGTAGATCACATCGGTTCCTTGTATCACTCTGTCCTTTTTGGGACTGGACTGGAGCCTTCACCGTACCCAACAGTTTCTTGAGAAAAGCTGTGGTGCCTTTGTCTTGTCCAGTATTTGTAATGTCCTCTCTAGAGGAGAGTGCAGTAGGATCTCTGACAGGCAGGGCTGTTCTGACCTGTCCCACTGAGCAAGTTCCAACATCTTTGGGGTGAGGAGCAGCTCTGCTGCACCTTGTTGAGCACCCAGCAAGCCGGGGCTGCCAGGCAGACTGAAGAGGTCAGGTCCTACTACACAGGTGAGAGTTTGTTTCAGGAACCAGCCTGGGGACCCTTTCAGAGCCTCATGCAGGGCACAGTGGGGTAGTTCCCCTCTTAAGCCAAGTAGATGCACATGCATTTGGCTCTGTGCTGACTCAGCCCTCATAGCAGAAGCAGAATGTTTCTGTGTCTCCTGACGATTGTGGATTGCAGGGTTTCAGCAGGCAGTGCTTGCTTTCCACCCTAGGGCTGAACTCCACAGCGTCAGCAGCAGCCACTTGGATCGTCAGGCCACCTTCTGTTGAACTCACCTTTTCCTTTGTGCCAGGAGAGTCCCCCTGCGCCCCGCAGCCATCCCCGGCCCTGCTCGGGGGCCTTGCTGCAGCCTCAAGTTGCTTGTGAGAAAGCTGCTTTGTGGGAGATAAGGTTAATCTAAACTGTGGCACGGCCTGCTGTGGTCTCCCTGTCTGCAGGAGCTCTGGAACGTGGGTGGGATGTTGTGCAGATCCACACTGTCCCCAGTACAGCATGAGAGAGACAGTGGGGTAAAAGGAGAGCGTACAGGGCACTGTGGTGTGGTCGGTTCAGGAAGGATACCGAGTCTGGAAATGAGGGGCCCTGGAAATGGAGATGCACTCGGGACTGAAGTACAAGTTCAATGGCAAACTGAAGAACCCAGGGCCAAGTGGCAAATGCGACTTCCAGATTTCATTACTGGTTTCATCTCAGTAGCTGGGTATTTCAGCTTCCTGAATGGAGTCCGAAGCCTTCCTGGGTAGGCCTTATGATCCTGCCCTCTGTGGCACCAGAGGTCAAAGGCAGGGAGGAGCCCTCTGACTGAAGGAGCAAGTGGGCTGGGACCTAAGCAGAGGCACCAAGCATCCTCCATCTGTGTCTCCAGAGAGCCCGTGCTGCTCCATCTCTTAGCACCAGCTCGCACGTGAGGTGGGAACGGGTGTTGTCTGAAAATGTCAGTGGAGTCGCCTTGAACCAAAAATGCAGAGGCAGTGGAATTTTTCAGAGGCAGCCTCCAAGCAGCCTGTGTCTCCTGATCAGCACGTGCCGTGGTTCTGCTCTGGAGGGTCTTCTTGCTGGGTAGGGGTCAGGATCAGCCCTGAATGATTCCATCTAATTTTGTGCCTGTATCGTGGGTGTTTAAATAGCTGCTTCTTTTTATAGCCTGTGTAGAGCTAGTCTATGGAGTTTAAGGATCACCTAAAGCAGACTCATCTGCTTTATTAGATGGGCTCCTCCTTGAACCCTTCCTGACTGGGCCTGCTCTCTGTAAAGAGTGCCCAGATAATAACTGGGGTGAGCACCAAGGTGAGGGGAGGTGCCAGGGCTGAACGCTGTCTCTGCTCTGCCTCGGCTACTTCAGCAGCTGGTAGAACACAGTCGGTGCCTTGGGGGGAAGGCAGTTCACATGAAACAGTTCAGGCACTTTTTTCTCTTACTTTGTTGCTCTGAAAGCTCCAAGAGTGTAGCTGTAGCTAAATGCATAGTGGTAGGTGGGACTGGGGCTTCAGCAGCGGTCAGTCGCACGCTGTGGCTCTGGAGATGTGCTGAAATCACCGGGTTCCTTTCCATAAATCACAGAGGATGATTCACCCAACTGAGTCTATATTGGAACTGGGAACCTCCCGTCCCATGATGGGTTCTCCAAGTCACATAAGGTGCTAACCTTTTTGCTTCTGTTTTTTGTTTTGGTTTGGTTTTTTTGGTCAGGAAACAGCAAGTGCCTCTCCTGTGATTCTTCGAGTGGATCCAAAGGGCTTTTACTTATACTGGACCAATCAGAACAAAGTAAGTTCTAGGACTTCACGACTTAGTCTCCAGATAAAATGAAAATTCCTGAGGTTTAGGAAGGAGGGTTGAGTTCCTCACCGCTGCGTAGCTGCGAGGGTGGGGAGGCCTGGCCCACTGGAGGTGGAAGGCTGGCCTTACTTCCGCTTTCCAGAGCGGAGCTGTGGTTCGGCTCTGCTTCCTCCTTGTGACCTACATGCTGAGGAGACATGGTAGATAGACAGGGACAGTCCTGCCCCGTGCCCTGGCCAAGAGACCTGGGGTGTTTAGGGGAGCTCTGCCTTCTCAGAAGGTTGTGCCCCAGTGGCAGCTGGTCAGGGCACTGCCACAGAGCCGAGTGTCGCCAGGCTGGGGGCTGCCGTGTCCCTGCAAGGATGTGTTCTCCCTGCAGCCCTCTCTGTTATTTTCATTCCCCTTTCAAGGTCTGCTCCTGGCAGTAGGGTTTTTGCCGTTAGGGTTCCAGCAGACAGCAGGAGGAAGCAGTAGCACTGGAGGAGAGCCACAAAACTGTGCAAGGGGAGATGTTGTCGCCTGTCCAAAGTGACATATTGCATTGGGTTAGTGGTACGAGGGATTTCCTTCCCTGGGGCAGGGGCTAGGGTAGGGAAGCGTAGCTGACATGAGAACACCAAGGCTGGAGGGGGTCTCATGTTCCTGGAAAATGCCATTAATTAGTACCTAAAACAGACTAAACAAATTTGAGAGGCACAGTGGAGCAGCAGCCTGGTTTACATCCTTGGGGAAGCACTTGTCTGACACCTTTCCTATTCTCTGAGGGACTCTGCAGACAGTGTGAGCTGGCAGGGGTGGGGGTAAATGCTGCCTGCCAGAGGGAGCTGGGGCAGGCTGGCAAAGGTCCTGTGTAGGCTGGCAAGAGCACAACCACCAGGAACCAGTACCACGGTGTGGTATGGCCAGTAGTTCCTTGAACTTGTGTGGCTTAGTAATCTTTGACTCCTCTTGTCATGAACAGCAAGGGAGAAAAACTGCAGTGCTTTGGCAGTAGAGATTCAGCAAGGGGTGGGATTGGGAGTAAAATTCCCATTCTGCTTGACAATAAAACAGGGGTACAGCCAGAAAACATGGGATCCACATTGTTCCTTGCTGTGATCCTGGAAAATAACATTATCTGCTGCAGCAAGTATAATTTGTTCTCCAGATCCATGGCGAGCAGACAAGTTAGTAACAGAGGAAGGAAATTCAGGCTGGATGTTAAAAGAACAAACCAAATAAACATGACAACTGGCCAGCAGCGAGGCTGGGGAGTGGGTTGCTTCAGGGGGCCTGTGGAATGTCCTCCATGGGGCTTGCTTCAGAACAGGGGAGGTGAAGGTCTGCTGGGACTGACCTGGGGAGAGGTGGTCCTGCCTCCCGCCCAGCTCAGCCGCTCTGTGTTGAAGGCGTGGAGGCAAAGGGCAGGCTGAGAACACCAGCGGGTTGCAGTGACACGTGGGCTCCTAACTGGGTAGAGTTTCCCAGCATAAACCTGTGTGCGTG
Source organism: Actenoides lindsayi (assembly GCA_025331215.1). Lineage (NCBI taxonomy): Eukaryota > Metazoa > Chordata > Aves > Coraciiformes > Alcedinidae > Actenoides > Actenoides lindsayi. The sequence goes on along the minus strand of WTSP01022321.1, from coordinate 38,322 downwards.
TCATAGCTCCGTCTCACGGTGCTCCACACAGAGCCCCCGGCCTGGCCCTGAAGGCTGGTGCTGCAGACCCCCACCACCATCACCACCACCATCACCACCACCACCTCTGCACCGGCCAGCTGGGCACGGCAGCAGCCACCGAGCCCCTGCCAGCGGTGTTCCTGGTGGGACAGCCCTGCCCCAGAGAAGGACGCTGCCTGGGGCCCGCTCTGCAGCTTCAGGGGCTCTGCACTGGACTTCTTTCCTTCCTCCTTTGTCTTTCCTCATCTTCCTTGTCCTTACTCTGTTGCAGGAAATGGAAATCCTGGATATAACCAGCATCCGAGATACCCGAGCGGGGCGATTTGCCAAAATCCCCAAGGTGAGTGCCCGGCTTGGCTTCTGCCGGCCGCTCAGACGGGAGAGGCCGCAGCCGAGGTGCCTCACCCTGCCGTTCTCTTCCGAGGTGGAGAGGCCCTTGTCTCCTTACACCACAGCTGTGTAAAGGGAGAAGAGCCATCTTTACTCTTGCCTGTGAACTCCTCAGGGGTTCTCCGTGCACCCAGAAGAAAGGCCCTTCCAGGCTGTGGTGCAGGAGCTTGTTGGAGAGGCTATTGCAGGAAGCCAGGAGAGCACCCGTTCCCCTTCTGCAGGAGCCGGTCTGTGTGGTGCTCCGTGGCCGGGTGCTCTCCCCGCCGTGGGTCTGGCTGGGCTGGGGCTCAGCCTGCCCTTTGCCTTCCCCGACCTACATGAGAAGTCCTGCAGGAGATGGGTGATGCTTCTGTGTTGAGTCACCAGAGCTTTGCTCTTGTGCAAGGATGCACAGACTGGGTCAAGGCAGCTACAAACCTGTAGTAACACTGACATTCCAACGCAGCGTGTGGTGAAGCTTTTTTTCCCTTTAAAGGGAAGAAAATGCAGTTTCGGAAAAAAAAAGTGATGTTTCTTCCCC
>WTSP01022321.1:14697-32054 GCA_025331215.1 Actenoides lindsayi | reverse complement strand
GGGCGCGCGCCCTGGGCGGCGGTGCGGCTCCTCGGTCCCCTCGCGGGGCCGTGCTGCCAACGGGGACGTGAGCATTACCTGCAGGGCCAAAGGCGCCCGAGCAATCTCGGTGCTCCCTTTCCTTTCTGGCAACCACACAAGACCTCTCTTCTCTAAAAGAGAAGATTTGTTGTCACGTCCTGTCTTCAGTGCCCCAGGCACTGCGCGGTGTGGCGTGTTCCAGGAAGATGCAAAGCGGTGAGCGCGCGGTGAGCGCGGCAGCTGTGACAGATCCCGACTGGGGTCGGCCCTGGCCCCTTTCAAGTGGAGGAAGGACTGTCTGTCTCTGGGTCCTGCATTAGGCCTGGTCTTTGTTTATATTTGCATCAGAATTTGTTTTTCTCTGGACTCTCAATCCGGGTTGTACAGACGAGGACTGTAGGGAAATCAGGAGGGTGGGATGTGGACTGGGAGCTGAATCTGCATTTCAGCCCCTCTGCCGGTGGGTTGTTTGCTGTGTGCCTGGGTATTTTTTTTAAGTGGATTTGCTAGGCATGTTTCCCTCCTGATTTGCATGGCTAATATGGTTGTCCTGCTTTTCATGTAGCAATCCCTATTTTTCCTCTATGGCCACCTGCGATGCGACACTAATTACACAGGGAGCTGCAGCACAAGGTGCTTAAGGAGCACAGGTTATCAAAGAGCTGTGACATCAGGTCCCGTTCCCTTGGACACAGCCTCTGGTCCTCTCTCACCATCTTCCTTCAGCGCTACACCGACATCACAGCTTTTATCCCGTGAGGGAGATAATCCCCACATAAAGTCAGCAGCACGGAGTACGCAAAGCACTCGCTTAAGGCCAGGCAGGAAGTCAGTCGCTGGGAAAATATGACCCAGTTTAGATCCCTAACGAGATCATCCTTTCGCTCTCCCCGCTGCACTTCACTTCTCATAAAATGAAGGCCTCGGCTCGGCCGAGGTGGTGTGAGTTAGTGCTGACCAGGGGCACGGCACGTAAAAACCAGTACCGGTTAGGGCTGACCTCCGCCTGAGGAGGTGATCGGGAGCCGGGCCGTTACCAAACCCGGCACGGGTCTGGTCTGTCTGCTGGAGCACAGCTCACGGCAGAAGCTCTGGTGCAGCACTGGGCTTGCTGGGGCCGAACAGAAAGGGCTGCTGGAGAGCCAGGCGACACCGGCTCGCCGAGAAGGAAGGGCTGGGAGGAGCCGATGTGTAACAAATACAGGAAATGAGTTCAGCGTAAACCACAAGTTCTCTATTGTCTTAGCTTCATATGATTTACAACACCAGAGGTAAGGAAGCTGAACAAATGCCAGTGGCTTTGCAAGATGAAGTTAAATTTGAAGTTAAAATCCTAACGCTCTGCCACTTGTGCCAGAAAGTTAAGCCCCATCAAGAAGTTGCTGTGAGTGGGGAAAGGAGGTGTGGGTATGTGTGTGCTGCTGCCTTCTGCACAGGAGAACTGCTCACCAAGCACAAGAGAGCCAGTTTGGACACTCCTTAACTCTTAGAACGTAGGCAGGCCTCCTGGGGGGCTGCCAGCTCTCCCCCTCCAGATGCACTTAGGTTGTACAGGTTTTAGAGTTACCCCTGCAGAGAACTGGGTTCAGGGAGTGAGACAGTTGCAGTCGGGTGATCTGGAGTTAGCATCCAGCCCGCCCTGGGATTCAGTTGCCTGTTTGCTGCAGAGTGCTCCAGAAATCTGGAAAAATGCAATGGAAAATATCCTCAGAGTTCCTTATCAAATCTCTCTGCAGCTCTGTGTGTGAAGTGGGGCAGTCACGAAAGAAGGCCCAGAGCTGGGCTGTAAAGAGAAAATTCTGGGGCAGAAATGGAGTTGCTTCCGTTTGAATCACAAGGGGATGCAAACAGAGGGTCAGGTACAGGGGTTTTGGTTGGTTTGGGCTAAAACTGCAGTCCATGGAAGTCTAAGATCAGGCAGTTCACTCTCTTCAGCTTGCAAGGATCCAGATATGGCCCCGTTGGCACTCAGCAAGTCACTAACCAGGAGCTGAACTGCAGCCACTGGCTTTGCTTGAGGTTTATAGCAAACACAAAGGTCGAGTCATTCAGCTGAAACCTCTCCTGCTGAAGTGAAGGTGCTGTGTGATGTGTCACACACGTGTGATGTGTGGTGTGTTACAGTGCTAGCGATGGTTTCACGTGTTGAACGCAGTAACGGGGCCAGGTGTCCAACTGCAGGGCTGTACCCACGGCGAGAGCTCAGGCTGCTGCTCCCCTTGAACTTCTGCATCCTTCCTGCTCTGCTGACAGCCCCAGAGCGTGAATCCAGCCCTTCCTTCCCCAAGGAGCAGGTGCTCTGATGCCTCCCTGTTTGCTTTGAGAGGGCTTTATCCTGCACTTCACTTAATGAATTGCTGTGCTTTGTTCTAGGACCTGGGAATTTTATCCTTCCGTTATAAATAGCGACCATCAGTCCAACTCCAGGGTTCCTTGGCTTAGTGATGCCTTATGTAGGAATGCAGAAAATTCTAAATAATTTAAAGAGACTCTATAAATACTTTCATATGGTGATGAAACACAAGTATGACTAATCAGATGAGCCTTACACTTAACAAAGCAAATCTCTGGTGAGCCATCGCTGTAGGATACTGCAATTGCTATAGAAAAACCCACTTCTAGCAGCTGACAACTAGCAGAAAATGTGACTAGGAGGGAGAGAAGCCATCCCTCCAGTGACCAGGTCTAAAGCTCATAGATGTTTTGGGTCCCAAAGAGCATCTCTCTTGTGGTGGAGGGAGGTTACAGCAAAAGGTATCACACTGACCTACAAGACCTTGTTAGTGTGTGTTCTGACAGATGGCTTCTGCAGTACCCTGGTTACGCACCCCTGCTCTGAGCAGGCCAAATGCTCCTCTGCTTCTCTGCAAGATCCTGCTGAAATTTCAGAAGGAATTTCTTTCAGAGAAGCCTCCAGCTTTCACTTTTTCAGACCGAAGCAGCCTGTTTGTGCAGTGATGTTAGTCACGATGTTTTGCTCCATGGAGGATCCAGGTAATTCAGTCTCCAGAAGGTGAAAAATAAGGAAAGCCAAGGAGGGGAAGATCACAGTAAAGAATTGTGCAACCCTTGAGAAGCTTGCTGTGAATTTGAGTCACTGTTTGGATTTGGTCCTGGGTCTATTCAGGTGCAGTTTGCCTCATTCTGCTCTGTTTCTTTTGCAGTGCCAGAAGCTCCGAGAGGTTTTTAACTTGGATTATCCTCACAGCACCTTCCTGCTGAAGACTCTGACTATTGTATCTGGCCCTGACATGGTGGATCTCACTTTCCATAACTTTGTGTCCTACAAGGAGAATGTTGGCAAGGTATCAGGTGCTGAGGGCAGGAAAGTACTGGGGAAACATTAAGTGTTGAGGCATTAAGGGGAGGGAGAAGCAGAGAACTGAACCCTGTCAGTGTTACTGGTGGGATTATAAACCTGCTGGTTTATGTTCCATGAGGTGTGGTGCTTTCATAGTTGTAGAAACTTCTGCTCTGTGTGGGAGAGGACCAGAGAAAGAAATTTATTATGCCATTTTTATCCTTCACGTGCTTTGTATGGATAAACAGAGAACTGAGAAGGCTCAGTGGGGAAGTTTCAGCTGCTGGTGTCTATAGGCAGTAGAAGGTGATGCAGCCAAGCCCAGGGCACACTTGCTGGGATTCAGAGCCCGGTGTTACCAGGACAGGTCCATGCCCTTTGCATGGCTCTTGCTGTGTACTTCTTGATGCAGTTCCATAACCCCCAGCTGCCTCTGTTCTCTGCGTGTGTTTGTCCCCAGAGCTGGGCCGAGGATATTATGGCCATCGTTCGGAATCCCCTCACCTACAACGCGTCCCGGTACACCTTCCTGGAGAAAATGTAAGAGATTTCTGACAGACATTGTTCTCTGAAACATCCCTGCACTGCCCTTTCTGGCTGCACGAGGAAGAAAAGGCTTCTTGGCGTCCAGGTCCCTTGGCAGCCTCCAGAACAAGTCCCGTGTCAGCTCAGGAGCCCCAGGGCACAGGCTGGGGGTTGGTGGTTGGGCCGTATGTTGCCTGACAAGCGATGGCACAGAAGGGCTTGAGGCGCTCGAACACACACATGGTTTGGGATGAACTGGAATTCTGAGCCTGGGGTGTGTCTCCCACCACAGTCCCAGCCCTCACCTCAATGAAGCACTGCCTGTCTCTTGGCGCGGTAATACTGCTTGGCTGGCAACCTGGGATCCCTGAGGAATGCCAGAAAATAGGAGATACCTCTATCTCTTATCTGGATCTTATGTTTCAGAGGAATCTTCCTGATATCTAAGCTCTTATAATTTGCCCGTTTCTCTTAACCAAGAAATGGGAACAGGCTCAGTCTGAGGTTAAGCAGACGGTCTGCAGGACCGTGATTTTCAGTTAACTCTTGGATTGTTTTTCCAGCCACATATTTTTTCTTTCCCCTTGCTTAATAGGACCTCTAAGATTGTACAAGTGCATTTTCATAACCTTGGTTTTTTTCCACAGCCTGGTGAAGCTGAAGATGCAGCTTAATGCAGAGGGGAAGATTCCCGTCCGGAAGTGAGTGTGGATACTTGGTTTGTTGTCTGTTCAGTCAGCTGGTAAGAGGATGGCTGCCCAGTGGCTTCAGCTGCCTGCTCTTTCTGCACCTAAGAGGTGGAGAGAGTTGGAGATACCCTCTTTGGATTCCAGCCCTGAAAGGGCTCCTGCTGCTCCTGGGTTCATCCCAAGGAAGGGCCTGGGTCATCATTTGGGTCTGGAAAGGAGACCTTTTGTGGCCTTATCTACAATAAGAAGTTGCCTTAAACAGCCATAGATTTCACTTTCCGGCTGTTGCTGAGAAATAATCAACAAAACCAAGAAACTTTGGTAAAATTCTGATCACAGATTGTTTTGCAAACCTGAGTTGAAAGGTGGATGAGGTGCAGGACTCGTTTTACCTTTCATCTCAGGAGTTCTGTATTTGGAGAACAGCTTGCCTGACTCTCCAGCTGGCCTGAAGCAGAGGCCCGTTGCTTTCACTTGTCTCCTCTCTTCACACATGACCACTGCAGCCATTCCCCCTGGTAATTCCTCTGCCCTCAGCCTTTGCTCTGGATGTGCACGGGAGGGAAGCAGCCCCCGAGGTCAGGCCTGTGGGGCAGCGTTAACTCTGGGTCAGCTGCAGAACAGCGGAGATTTGCCCTTCGCTGGCCCCGCGGCCGGCCCTGTGTGTCACAGTTGGAACTGGCCAAGAGCAGCCTGTCACGTCTCCCCTGCACAGCACGGCACGGGTCTGGAATGGATCTGGTGCCACTCGCTGTCTCCTCTAGCAAAACCCCTCCCTGGCTGACCCTCGGGCTCCTCCATCTCCAGCCAGCTTGTGAACGAGCGGGGCAGGCAAATGCGTTTTTGGGTGCAGGGATTACCTTTTGTTTGAAGAACAAGGACCTGCAGGTAGGGCATTCGCTGGGAAGTGTTGAACCCCTCTGCTCTAGGTCTGTGCTGTGTTCCAGCATCGCAAGAGGCAAGTGCTAATCACCTGTAATAAATACGCTACCTACCGCGCGTTATATTGCGCAGCGACTCGAGATTGAGTCTGTGCTGCCTAAATGGGCTCCCGGATGGTTGGTCATTATTCAGCAATAAACGTTTTTTTTTGTTATTTGTTTTCTAAGCCACCAACCAGAAGAATTTCCTTCTGTCAGAAACCAGTGTATTCCTCAAAGGGCTTTTAAAAATGTATAGGTCTTATTCATGAATAACTCGCACTAGGGAATGGAACTTTGAATTGATCTTTAAAATGCAAGCAAGGTAGCAATACTGTGGAGAGAAAACAGCTTATTCTTCTGAAATCAGCTAGAAAAAATACCCAGTACAGGCTGTACTCTGTTCAATGCCCTGGTCGGTCTTTCTTGCAGAGTGGTAAAAATGCTTTATGGTGTGAGGTGTTGGACCATTAAATGGTCCAGATTTCTAAAAATGCTCGGTACCTCCCGGTGCAGGTACATTCAAAACACCGCGTTGGAATTCTTCTGAGAATTCCACTGAGCATCTGCCGTTCTCGTTAGATATTTAAATCCCTTTTGAATCATAACAAGGGTGCTGTAATTTTTTGCCTTGCAAAGGGCAGCCTGGGAACCAGTGTGCACTGGGTTTGCATAAGCTGCTGCTGCAGCTCCCACTGAACGCTCTTCCACCTGTCAACGCGTTTGGCACTTTTTGTTCCCCTTTTTGGCTGTGAGCAGCTGTGATGCCAGGAGCTTAATAGAGCTGACATCTAAATTTATCCACGGAGGAGACCTCATTGCTGCTGAGTGGGATATTCGGGAAGTAGGGGGAGTTCAGTTGTTGTGACTCCTTAGTGCAGCGGAGGCTCTTTAAGCTGCAGGCTTGGCCAAGTGAATTCTGCCCTGCAGACCAGTACCCAGCTTTCCAAATGGGAGGTGGGCTTTGGTTTCAGCAGCAGCTTCCATCACATAGTACCCCAGCTCCTTTGCCTGTGTAATGAGTTTGTTCCTTGAATTCGTGGAAAGCCTTTGGTTCCTGAGAATTTTGCCTTCTTTCAAAGCACGATGTTTGTTTGCTTTATTTGAATGTTGCCTTGGCTACAGAGTTATCCCTTGCTGATGCCAGCTACCGCAGGGGATGGCGTCTCGGGGGGGAAGTGTCCTGGGGAGCTTGTGGCAAGAGGCCTTTCCTGCTGCAGGGGACACCTCTGAGGGGGACAGAGCACAGCGAAGAGGGACTTTCTGCAGTTCAGTGGCAGGGCTCTTAGAGTCCATAGCAGAAATATAGAACTTCTGTATTAATGCAGCAGTAAAAAGTCCACTGTAGGTTTCTTAGGCTTGGTACCTCAGTTACTCTGTGGAGAATTCTGTCTTTCTCCTCTGGTTCATGTTTACAGTCCTGTCGGTCTCCCTCGCTGTGCATTCTGCATGTCTGGCACTCTGGCAGCAGCTCCCAGCCACCCAAACCCAGGCCTTCTGACTTCCCTCCTGCTGCACTGGGGTGATTTCTTTTTTCCCTGTCTGGTCAGTATTTTTCAGATGTTTCCTGCAGACAGGAAGCGGGTGGAAGCAGCGTTAAGCGCTTGTCATCTTCCAAAGGGCAAGGTAAGGGTTGCGCTGGGTAGCCAAAGGTCTCGCTCGTTTGAGAGGGAGCTTTTTGCCTCCCCTGACTGTGATGCTATGAAAAAACCATGAGCCCAAATGCTCTTAGTTGCTGTGAACCCTTTTCCTTAGCACTGCCTGCCATGCCCTGGCTGCGGGGCTGCCGGGATCAGCACTGGCCCCTTGTGCTGCGGGAACGCCCGTGCCTCCTGCCCTTGCACCGCGCGGCACGGGCAGCGGCACGGTCCCTGCGCCCGCTTCACTGAGCGCTCCGCGCAGCACCGCATCTGACAGCTCCTCCCCCGCTGCCGCCCCGCAGACTGCACTCCAGGCAGCTCCTGCCGCCGCGTCGAGCTTTAGCGTTAGGCCGTGGCACAGCAGGCACCGAGGGGCAGCTTAACCACCTGTCTGTCCTGGCGAGGCCCTCGTGGTGCCGCTCCCCCATCCGTTCTCTCCTCAGCGCCTCGCCAGAGGTTCCCGTCGCTTACTTGGGCCGTGACAAACGGGTGCTGGGCTGGGGGTGTTAATGGAGAGGTGACCGCTGACGTGGGGGTGTGACGCTGGCCTGTTCTCGTTGTGTTATCAGAACGATGCCATCAACCCAGAGGACTTCCCCGAGACCGTGTATAAAACTTTCCTCATGAATCTGTGTCCACGGCCTGAGATCGATGAGATATTTACTTCACAGTAAGTTTCCTTCAAGCCACAGAACTCCATCTCTTGTGGCCAGAAGGAGGGGTGAGAGGATTTCATGCCATGGGCAGGAACCCAGGAGACGTAACAGTGCCGGGGCACTTAATGCTTTCCCTTGCAGCCAGAATGAAAAGGCTGAGACGTCAGCGTGCTGTGCGGACTCTTAACTGTCACCATCAGGAGGGTTGATTCCGGGTCAACACTGGGTCATGCTGATGTGATCCTGCTTGTGGTATCCCCAAACAAGGCCACGTACAGCATGAGAACCACAGATCCTCACAACTAGCCACTGACTTGGTTTTTTTTATTTCAAGTAGCTAAATCTGTGACTAGAGAAGTGGACTTGGTTTCACAGGGCAGGTAGTTCAGCACACTCTGAAATTCAAGTCCCTTTAGAGTCAAAGGCTCAAAAGATGTTTTGTGCTCCCCTCAACACAAGCTCTTGACTGCACTGAGTTAGTTAGGAAGAAGAAAGTCCATGGTGAGAAGCATTGTTTCCAGGGAGAAACGTAGCCAAGCCAGGAATGTGTGGGCTCTGGGAGGTGTGCACCCATTGCTCACCTGAGCAAGGGTCAGCCTCACTTATGTGAAAACCTTTTCTGGGTAACACAGCAGCCTTACCTCTGCTCCTCTGTCTTTCTCTCACTGTAGCCATTTAAAAGCAAAGCCCTACATGACCAAAGAGCACTTGGCAAAGTTTATCAACAAGAAGCAGCGAGACTCTCGCCTCAACGACATCCTTTTCCCACCAGCCAAACCTGAGCAGGCGCAAAGCCTGATAGAGAAGTATGAGCCCAGTGGGATTAACATCCAGAGAGGTGAGTCTTGTTCAGAGTCTTGCTCTGGAAGTGGTATGAGAGGGGCAAAGGGTCTCCCACCTTCTCCCACCCTGACTTTCCCTGGGGAGCAATCAGCCTGATTCTCTCCAGTCCCCGTGCTGCAGTGCGCTGACGGGGAGGTGCCAGAACCATTTCACCTCAGTGCTGTTAACAGCTTTGCTTTCCATGTAGGGCAGCTGTCTCCAGAGGGGATGGTCTGGTTTCTCTGCGGCCCCGAGAACAACGTGATAGCCCTGGACAAACTGGCGCTGTACCAGGACATGACCCAGCCGCTCTCGCACTACTTCATCAATTCATCACACAACACGTATTTAACAGGTATGGGCAGTTCCAGAGCCTGCCTCAGCTCCGGCGTGTCGGTACCACCACCGGGGATGGGAGAATGGTACCGAGTCTGCCCTGAACGCTGCGGGGCCGAGGTGCACTCGGAGGGCCTGGGCACTTAATTGCCATGTAAGGAAAGGAAATGTCACCCTATAACCAAAACCGTCTTGTCACGTACACCTGCTGGAGGATGGCAGAGAGTTCTGTCGCTCCAGTTTATGCAGAAAGTGTCCCAGGTGAATAGCTCCTGTCAAGCCTCCCTCCTCCTGCTCTCCCCCAGCTGGTCAGTTCTCTGGTATCTCGTCTCCGGAGATGTACCGCCAGACGCTGCTGGCTGGCTGCCGCTGCGTGGAGCTGGACTGCTGGAAGGGCCGGCCCCCGGATGAGGAGCCCATCATCACTCATGGGTTCACCATGACAACTGAGATCCTCTTCAAGGTACGGAAAGAGTTTTCTCCATATGCGCTTTCCCCTGCTTGGTGTCAGATGGATCTCTGTTTGAGGAGGCTGGCTGAGGGAACTGTCGAATGGATGGGCTGAGGGCAAAGATGTTTGAGAGGAAAGATCGATGGCAGGATGACAAGTGAGTGAACGTGTAGGTAGAGTGAGAGATGAACAAATATGTAATAGGTTGGAGTATGTGTACATTTTTGGAGTGGGAGGACCAGAAGAGAAGCTGTTAGCTGGCTGAAGATTGATTGAATGAATGAAAGAATGAATGAGGGGAATGGGGGCAGTCGGGGAGAAGCAGTGGAGAGGTGGTTGAGTAGATGCTCCTGCATATGCAGGGCTGTGTAGCAGGATGGATGGATGGGCAGAGAACTGCGTGAGGGCCGGGGATTTATGGATAGATGCCCCTCAGAGAAACAAACAGTTAAACCAAGTTTATCTTCTGCCTGGTCTGCAGCAGGTTTGTGTGGCTTACAGCCTCGCAGGGGAGCACCTCGGAGGAAGGGGTTTCAGTTCCTTGCTGATGAGATGTGTGTAGGCTGTTGGTGGAGCAGCTGGCCCCTGGCAGGCTGGGCAGGCAGCTCCCGGAGGATGCAGCTCCCAGGCTCCAGGAGCACCGTGCCAAAGCCGCCTCTCCCTCGGCTCGGCCGTGCAGGGCATTGGCCACAGCAGTCCCACACAGCTCGCAGGGGGAAACTGAGGCATCACACTGAGTTTTTCTGCGTTCCTTTATACAGCCACAACCAACTGGCACAGGCACTCAGACTCTTTTTAAAGCTATTTATTTTTATTCTGTATCTTTCTTTCCCCACCCAGTTCCCACACTTAGCTCTTACTAAATTACTGGGGGGGGGGGAAAGGGGGAACCAGCCCTTAAGATCAGAGGTGTTGTCATGTTCAGCATCAATCATTTCCCAAGCCCTGTAGTACCACTGCTGCTTTTTGCACAGCAGTTCACTACAGACAGGAGAAATGATGACGGCTGTAGCTCTGTAACTGCCGAGTTCTGCTGAAGCACGTGACTGCTCCTCAAGGAGCTGATAACCTGTTAACGCAGCGTGTGCCCAGGCTCGAGTTTTACATAAATAGAACTTTCCTCCACACCTCTCTCCCTTTTCTGCCATTGCCCGTGGTCTTTTAGTAGCTTTTTCTGTAGCTTCTCCTCCTCTGACCCTTGCAAGTGTCTGTGGTAGAGAGTCCAAGAGGTCCATGGAGGAGCAGCTGTGGGTGCCCTCACTGCTAAGGTCCTGACTGAACCAGGATCTGGGGGCAGTCGGGGGCCGTAGCTGCGAAGCAGCAAGTGATGCTTCTCTACAGTGTCAATTAACAGCACCAGAAAAGAAAACAGTGGAAAGTTTGTGGCAGTTTAACCAGGGGCTTGGGGACAATACGGTTATTTTTTCTTACATCATTAATGCTGAGAACGTTTCCATGGTATTTGCATTTGAAATGTCAGCACTGCTGGTTACTGAGCATTCCAGTTTGCTCTGCTCCCAGACAGGAGGGTTTTATAAGCAGGTGAAGTGAGAGAAAATTAGACAGGTTCGGGAGAATAAATAGTGTTTGAAGCAGTTCAGTCTGGGACTGCATGCACCTTTCCCTACCAAGTGCACATGGCTGTCACTTCCTCTTTGGCAAGACACTTTCATGTTCATTTATATAGTCATTGAACTATGTAGCAGAAATAAAAACATACATTCTTACATCTTCAGTTTTGTTTCCTATGCAAGCTGTTGAGTTTAGCTGCATGTTGTGTTTTCTGGAGCTGGAAACCCAGGTGGTTATGAAAAAGATGAGACTTTTTGCCTTCTTACTGGGTTAAGTTTAGTTACTGTAAAGAGAAGCTCCCAACAATGACCAATTTGGAGTGTTGTTAATGAGTGCTGGTCTTTTCTCTGACCATTGCCTCTCATCTAGGATGCCATTGAGGCCATCGCAGAAAGTGCTTTTAAAACATCTCTCTACCCAGTCATCCTGTCCTTTGAGAACCACGTGGACTCGTGAGTATCTAGTGATTGGAAGAATTGTGTTCTTGTGTCCAGGCAAGGCCTGCTGGGTTTTGTGGGTTCCTGGGCTGAAGTGTGACACTGATGGAGATTTCTGCAGCAACTGGAGCTCGGTCAGAGCTCAAAGATGAGCCATAAGCTGCAGAGTGAGGGTGACCACAACTGTGCAGCCTTTTATCTCAGGATGGCAGAGAATGAACAAACAGGAATGAGCCTGGGAAGGGACTTGAAGATCTGCAGAGCTGGCCGAGTGAAGAGTGAAGGCAGGGGATGGTTTCTGGGAGGAGTACATGGATCTTGAGATGGTTGTTCATGCTGAGCTCTGGATTTGGGCATCTGTTTTCTTGTTTACTCCCGCTTGGTCCCTTTGTTCCTCAGGCCCAAGCAGCAGGCGAAGATGGCCGAGTACTGCCGGACCATATTCGGAGATATGCTGCTGACAGAGCCCCTGGAAAAATACCCAGTAAGTGCAGGGTGGGAGGGAGGCCAGTGGAGTTCCTGAAAAAACTGGGCACTCCTGGTGTTAGGAGATGCCACAACAGATACAAGGACAGTGAAAGAGAAGATGATGCCATGGACAGATAAGCCTGGCTCGTAGGGGTGAGCAACAAGTGGCTGGCAGACCTCTCAGTGACAGGATTTCCTGAGCACTTCCCTGACTCTGCTCTTGTTCAGCACTGTGACTTGAGTGACTTCAGGAGCAGAGCTCTAGGTAGCCGAGTTGTACCGGCATGAGTCAGTGTATTTTTGTACATGGGACCATTTCAGATCTGTCTGCCAGCACTTGCTTTGGAAAGAGACAGGAACACGGGCTTAGTAGCATTTCAGGCTCTTCTACCAGTGCTGCTCCATTCCAGCTTCCAACCTGGCAATCCTCCCTCCCAGGCACAGACGGGCAGGTCAGGGCTGTGCACAGCTTGGGGTGCAGAATTGCTGAGTAAAGCTCCCGGGCTGCTTGACCCCAGGCATCAGCTTACTTGTACCAGCCTGTGTAGTTGTGGACACAGTGACATCTTTGGTGATCCCCACGGCCCCTGCTGTACAAATGAGGGGCAGTGCCTGTGTTCTGCGGAGCAGGGGGCAGCTCCCTGGGGCACGCGGCGGGGGAGCCCAGACACCCAGCCCAAGCATCTGCCTTAGAGCACTGAGCTCAGAGGAAGAGCGGAGAAGAAGCAGTGAGCCAATCAGCAGTTGCCTGCTGTCCAGCCCCATCCTTGTCCACACAACAGGGAGAAAGAGGGGTTGTGTGGGGAGGAATGGGTCAGGGTATTAGCTAAGTTACTGGTAGGCCCATTGCTGCCTGTACAGGGAGTGCAGCTCTAGAAGCCCAGGCTGAGTCACACGACCCCGTCTTGAGCCACCTACTCTGGGATCTGTTTTTTCAAATCTGCTGCAGGCAGAGTGTTTAAATAAAGCCTGAGTGCTGAGCTAGGACTGATGCTCTGGGATAACTGAGAAGTAGGTGGAATGTGAAAGCCAGAGGTGTGGGGATGCCTCCGGGCCCCGGAGATGGGTTTTTAGCTGTGGTGCAGGGTAAGGGGCTGGGAGCAGCGTGACCTGTGCGGGCAGCAGGGTGCGAGAGCACTGAGAGGTGCAAAAAGGTGAAGTCTTAGGAAAAAATCTGCATAGACATAGTATGATATGCCAGCAGATGGAGAAATTAGAGTATACAGTGGGTGAGAGGTGTGTCCACGCACCAGTAAGGGGCCAGAGGAATGCTACTAGGAGGAATAGGGGAGATGAGTGTTTGAATTCTGTCTTTGTGATGAAAATTCAGTATGAAGTTTGTGTGTTGCAGCTGAAGCCAGGAGTTCCTCTGCCAAGTCCCAAGGATCTCTTAGGGAAAATCTTGATTAAGAACAAAAAGAAACAATCTGTATCTGGAAAGAGGCAGAACTCTTTGAAGAAAGGGCGGAATGTGGAACCAGAAATCATCGAGCAGCCAACCCCTATGGATGCTGAAGATACTGGTATGTCTGAAGGGGAAATGGGACTAGTATAGCTAGATGAGCAAGTCTGGCCCAATGGAGACCTTCCAAATCACCTGACACTAGCCCAGGGCAAGCCAGTCCTAGTCATTAATTCAGTTATCTCAAGAAGCAGCGTAAGCTTGGAAGAGAAATTAAGTCTTCAGAATATTTTCAAACACTTCATTCCAACCAAAAGAGACAAGCAACTTCCACCCTGCCCATCTGCCAACTCTTCTGCCCACTCTGTGGCAGATGACTTCATGAGCTGGTGATCCAGTGATACCACTGGCTGCTGGTTTGATGGAAGAGTGGGTGTTTTTTCACTGCCTGTAGCTCTCTGATAACCAGAAATTTGCCACGGCCTAGTTCTTCACCATGGGGTTCATGAAGGTTTACAGAACCTCCAGCCCCACTCTCCCCCCTTCCTCCAGTCTCAAGTCTGTCACCTCTTGGGCTCAGGGAACCTGTGGTAGAACAGTGGATTTTCAGTCCCTGTCCTGGTAGGAGCACATAAAGTCACATGAAGGCAAGGTGAGCACCGGTGCAGAGCATCTCGATTGGTTCCCACGAATGTCTGCCACCTTGGGGGGAAGCAGCCCTGGGACTGTCCCTCCCGGGGCAGGGGGAGGGCTGCAGGAGGAACCATCTGGTCTCTCGAGTGTCCTAGTCCGGAGGGTGCTTGGCCACGTTTGGATTTGCTAATAAAATCACATGATTCTTTCACTCCTTGTTCCCGCGTGACCTGACGGGGGGGTTGCGGGCGCTTCGTCGCTACCGCTCGGCTTGGCCAGTGCCCTGCTGATGGGGGCTGTGTGTGCTTAGTCTGGGCAGGTGATGTGGCTGAGGAGGAGCCGGAGGAAGAGGATGAACATCTTGGAAACCTCGATGAGGAGGAAATTAAAAAGATGCAGTCAGATGAGGTACTGTTGCTGTTGTTTCTGTTCCTTTTCTGTTGTAGTTTTGGGGTTGGTTTTTTTTCTGGCCTCCAGTTTTTTCTCTGGGGCTTCATCATATTGACTAGAGATGAACCCAAAACGCAAAGAGGAATAAACTGTTCTGCGACCAACTGGGGGCTTTCCTTCCCCCATGCGACACAACTTCTGCAGGAGAAACTGAATAAGAGAAATGATGTTGCCAGCGTAGAGAATATGGCAGAAGAGTTCTTATTTCTGAGTCTGCCTTTGATAGTCTGTGTGATTTGGAGATAACTGTCAGGCTTCGGGGCATTGGAGAGGCTTAGCCTTACACTGATAAAGGTGTTGCCAAAATGGGAAATGCTGCTGCTGAAGGAGGAGATCAGCATTCCCTTGAATAAAAAAAAAAAAAACAACCCCAAGCTCAAAATATTTTCCATTTCTATCTCCTTGGTATCACTTGGAGAGGAGGGAAAACAGTGTCCCTGGTCTGTCCCGGAGTCTGTGCTTTGGCAGGTTGAAGAGGCTCTGGGCCTTCTACACTCTGATACTTCTCCATATGCCTCTGAGCTTTTTCCAGGCTCCCTTAAAACTCTGTGCCCCTGACTGTGCTGCCCACAATGTAACTGTGGGACCAGGAAGCCAAGGGCACTGGTGTGCTCTGGTCAGGGCAGCCACCGGAGTTCTCTGGCTGTGCAGCCCAGGCACGGTTTGTTCAGTCTCTTCTTGTCTCATCTGCCTTCTCTTGGGTTTTGTTTCCCGCTCAGGGCACTGCTGGTTTGGAGGTGACCGCGTACGAGGAGATGTCCAGCCTGGTTAATTACATACAGCCTATCAAATTTGACTCCTTTGAAGTCTCTGCCCGTAAGTCAAACTCTGTTCTTTCAGAATCGCCCGTGCTGCCGTGCAACCGGGAGAGCAGTGCTCTCGGGTCCAAGAGAAAGAAAGAATAGAGTGAAAAGGGGGAGATGTGACAGAGCTTTGTGTAAGACTTGGAATATTTAGATTCACCTGGAACTAAAGCTCCAGACAGGAGCTATTCTCTAAATGTCACTGAAACCCAGAAGGAGTTGGACAAAATTATTGCCATTTAAGCTTTGTGAGCACATCCTGTCTGTGCCTCATGATGGTCCTGTCCCAGAGTCCAACCATTGTCTCCCTGATAAACAAATCACCTTTTATGGAGTGTTGTTCTTTAGTCCCTTTTCGAGGGTCCAGATAGGAAGTGGTACCTGGTGGAAAGTTGGAGTAAACAGGCCAAGGCTCCTTGGGTCCCTTGGTCCCCACACACAGAATGGGGGCTGGGCATGATGACTTTCTTCTGAATGTTTCCCTCCCTCCTGCTTCTAGAGAAGAACCGGAGTTACGTCATCTCTTCCTTCACGGAACTGAAGGCTTACGATCTACTAACCAAGTTCCCCGTGCAGTTTGTAGAGTATCCTTTGGGCAGCCTATGTCCTGGGTAGTTGGTTGGATGGAGTGTGAGAGCTCACCTGGAGCGTGGGTAAGGTTGAGGCATTTCCAACAGGTTTCAGGACCTAGTAAACACTTCAGATATAAAGTGTGCAGGTGCTGGAGATGTGGGATCATCCAGGGTGGCGTGGGGGCCATGCACAGAGGTTCTCGACAGGATGTGTCCCGCTGTAGTGAACACCAAGGCTGCCAGACCCTTGTCCTTAAGGGGAGAGGGTATGGGAAAGGAGCCTCTTGTTATCGAGGCCTCTCTGCTGCATTCAGTAGCAGAGCTTAAACAATTTTCATCATGTGAATGGGTGAGCCTAGCCCCAGGGTGCCCGAGGAGTGCTCCAGACTTGTTTCCAATAGAGTGACTGTAGATACAACAAGCGACAGATGAGCCGGATTTACCCGAAAGGCACCCGGATGGACTCCTCGAATTACATGCCCCAGATGTTCTGGAACGTCGGCTGTCAGATGGTGGCACTCAACTTCCAGACCATGGGTGAGTCTCACGTTGTCCCCTGGCTTCCCAGTGCCTGTGCCCGTGTGCTGTGCTCACGTCTGCTCCTTCGCCGCTGGTTCCCTCGGTGCCTTTGTCCCGGATGCCTTCTCCCAGAGTCATCATCTTTGCCTCCAGCTCCCGCAGACCAGAAGCTCTTTTCTGGGCACAGAGTGTTGGGGATGCTGGTCCTGCACCCTGGTGCGTACGCACGGACGGGGACTTGCTGTCACCCGGTGTCTGGGATCATCTCTGCCTGTCCTGGGACCTGATGTCAGACTAAATAATGTGCACGAAGCTTCAGGAGCTCCCGCTTCCTCTGTTGCGAGGCAGCCGGCCCAGCTCCATCTGCTACAGGACTGGCCTGTCTCTGCTGGTATTTCCAGCACTGGGACCTGATCAGGGAAGAAGGGCCTTTTCTTGCCACACAACCAGCGTGGGAAAGAAAAGCCTCCAGAGACAGCTACTCTTTAGCCCTGTCTGTGCTCAGAGGAGTGTCCTGGGTATAGAGGGTGCAGGAGACTAATTGTAGGATCAGTAGGAGACAAAAAGAAGCAACTTTAAAATGGGGAGGGTGAGAGATTGGTAATGAAGAGGATGTCGTATTGAAGGGAGGTGCAAAAGCCACAAGACAGCATTCTCAAGAGAAGGGCAGAGGAGAAGATGGACTCAGAGGAGGCCCAAAACAAAAGGGGGAAGGAGCAGAGGGGTTCAGCCAACTATTTACTTCACACTCAAAAGTAGCAGGTGCTTTTTAAAGTAGGTTTTAATTCAGTTCCACCCAGGACTTATGGTGCAATCATAAGCAAACCACTCACCTTTCCTACAACAGCTGCTGTAATATTTCCCCCTGTAGGGTGCTGAGAGGCTTAATTAGTTTTGGAAATGGCTCTGTGAGCCTTTGGCTGGCAGGGGCTGCGCAGCATCTTTCAGCTCACCCAAGCCACCTGTTGAGGTCCCACAGACATCTTTCTCCTTGCGTTCCTCTGTTCCACAGATGTCCCCATGCAGCAGAACATGGCTCTGTTTGAGTTCAATGGCCAGTGTGGCTACCTGCTCAAGCACGAATTCATGCGGCGGCCGGACAAGCAGTTTGACCCCTTCTCCGTGGACCGCATCGACGTG
>WTSP01022321.1:0-14597 GCA_025331215.1 Actenoides lindsayi | reverse complement strand
CATCGACGTGGTGGTGGCCAGCACCCTGTCTGTCACGGCAAGTACAAGCCGGGGGGCTCTTCCTGCCCCGACGGCCGCTTCCTGGCAGCATGCGTAGAACTGGCCTCTGTGTCCCCGCTGTTTATTACCCAGAAGAGTTCTTAGTGGCAAATGAACCTGGAGAGTCCCGTGGGAGAGTGTTACCATAGCAACTCCCAGGCTTTTCACTATTTTAAATCAATCATAATTGCATGAAAATGGAAAATTAGCATCTGCCACGCAGAAGAAGCCAAGACTGTGATGGGGAGGGAGGAGGCTGGAGGAGGTGCTGAAGCAAGAAACATGGGTGGAGGTAAAGGAAAAGCCTGTTGTGGATTGGAAGCTGCAGCTGAAAAGATGTTTCGGGGTGGGAGAGTGATGTTGGGGTGGTACGGGTGGGTTCTTCTGCCCATTTCAACAGTTGTTAGTCATGTTTATATGCTCATTTGTAGATACTCTCTGGTCAGTTCCTCTCAGACCGCAGCGTGAAGACCTATGTGGAAGTAGAGCTGTTCGGGTTGCCAAGGGACACGAAACGCAAATACAGAACCAAGCTGACCTCCAGTGCCAATTCCATTAACCCCGTGTGGAAAGAGGAGGCTTTTGTTTTTGAAAAGGTAACAGTTTGATAGTCATTTAGACGGGGAAACCTTAGAGGTCCTGTTGGCCCCATACAGTGCCTCTTGAGAGCTGAGGGACAGCAGAAGGGGCTCCCTTCTGGAGATGTCGCTCATGGCTTCAGACACCCCAAGCGCTCCGTGTTGCTCTCTCAGCTGATACCCCAACAGCAGCAGCCAAAGCAGCTCTCCAGCTCTATTTCCCTGAGCAGACGAGGGGTAGCTGGGAACGCTGCTGGAAATAGCAGGCATCAAAAGTCTCCCGTTTGTGATGCTCTTCAGGCTGAATTGACTCATCAGCTTTGAAAGCTTCGAGCACCAGGAAGCAGAAGGGAACCGAATGTCTGTGGTTAAACTGTAAATGAGAAACAGACCAACTGGAGGGGGAATGGGACCAGAGGGAGGTTTCGAGCGGGGCCAGAACACGGCCAGCTGCCCTCTTTGTGCCCAGGAGCTGGGTGGTCACCCATCCAGCTGCAGGGCACGGGGACGTTCAGTCCAAGGTGACGGTAACGTTTGGCCTTTCCATGGTAAGGCGTAAAGGCAAAACACACCCCACGCAGTTCACCTCTGTCAAGCATGCTGTGAAGGAGCAGATCTTTTCAGCCTGCGTGGGATGTGGTAGATAAATATTAACCTCATTTCAGAAAACGCTTTTCAAGCTTCAGTTCTGGCAGAATAATTTCCACTTCATTTTATGGCAGAAGGAAGCAGGGTGGGGAAGGAGGCAAAAGCCCTTATGGCAAAGGTACCATGCTTGCTAAATTATCCTTCCAAGTGCATTCCCTTCGCTGGGGGATTGCTGCATGGAAGCTGTGCTTTGGGGGGGTTGTTACTCTGGTTTCTCTTTAGGTAAACTGCCCACCTGTAATCCTGTGCGGTCGCTTTGAGGAGCCCATCTTCTGTGGAGTTTCTGTGAATTCAGTTACATCTGTAATAAACTGTAGCCTTAAACTACAAGATGCAGAATTAGGCAGTGGCTTCTTGGAGAGATGGCATCGTTTTGTGGGAAAGAGGAGAGAGCAAAGCTTTGCTTGGTGAAGCTCAGATGCTGCTGGGAGTGAGGGTTGGGGACACTGGTGCCTTACTCTGTTTTTCCTTCAGATCATGATGCCCGAGTTGGCGTCTCTCAAAATTGTGGCTTGGGAGGAAGGAGGGAAGTTCATTGGTCACCGAATCATTCCCGTTATTGCTGTGCACTCAGGTAAATTTTGTGGCGTTTCCTTCAGCTTTTGCACCCTTGAGACCTAGCCATTGGAAGCTGTAAAGACAGGAACATCTGCATATTTTGCCACGTAATCTCCGTTCCAGTAGGCAGTGGAGCCTTCAGATTCCTCCTCTTACAGCCTAGGCTGAATTCCATAATACGTGCACCGTGCCCTCCTGTAAAGGGGGGACTTTGTGTTGCTGCTGGAGCATGCAGAGAAGAAGGGACAGAGATCCTGTTGGCTCAGCTCTTCTGCTTTTCCTTTTCAGGCTATCACCACGTGTGTCTCCGCAGTGAGAGTAACATGCCGCTGACCATGCCCGCGCTCTTTGTGTACCTGGAAATCAAGGACTACGTTCCCGATGCCTGGGCAGGTACGATGTGCTTCGAGGGGGGCTCTGGCATTCTCCACACTGTGACCCAGCAGTGTTTTTCCAGCCCGGGGTTGCTTTCCTGCTGCGCCCTTGGTGCCTTGCTAGGGTGGGACTTGAGCGCTTGCCAGTGTCCTGTCACGTGTCATCAGAAGAGAGGGGATGCTTGCTCTGGGACTGGGACTGGTTCCCAGTATGGGCCGAGGCGCACACACCTGATGTGCTCTGGCTGCCTCTGGTTTGGAATGGGTCGGTCTCTTTATTGCTTTTATTCAGAGTCAGAGAGAGGTTTCCTAGAGGTGATAACCATCAGGGACTGATGAGAATGGGCCTTTGGTGAGCACAGGAGCGTTCTTCCTGGTTATGAAGAGAGGGAGGTTCTTGCTGGGGCTGAGACAGATCTTCCTTCAAAAAGGGGATGGTCCAGCAGTGGGAGGTGGGTCAGAAAAGAAGCCCCACTGGAGGTACTAACGGCAGAACTTCTTAACAGTCATGAGCAAAGCCACCCCACAGTGTCAGCCACAGAAGTTCTTGTGAACACTTGGAATGTTCACTCTCTCTTCCCCTGTGTGTTCATACAAACGTCCCTTATTCATGGGGAAAATACTGTGAAGTTGATGGTTTAACACATACACGTGAAAGAGGCCAAGTTTTTGTGGCATTGGCCTGGAACTGGTGCAGGGAGCCATGCAGGTTAGGGAAGTCTGAACCTGCCTTTGGATTCTGGGAGGAGTGGGTTCTTTTCAGCTTCACAGAACATTCAGCTGCCCTGAACATTAGTTGTGAGCCATCACCTCCGAAAGGGGACTGAGGTGAAGATGGTCACCTCCTGTTGGGCTGTCAGGGAGAAGTTTATTACGAGTCAAGAACAAAAAGCACCCCTTCTCTGCAAGTTCCTGTCCTTGGTCAGAAAGGAAACCAGAAGGCAAGGAAAATGAGAGTACAGTGAGTTATGTGACAATCAAAGCAAAGACCTCTTCTATTTCTAGATCTGACTATTGCTCTCTCCAACCCCATCAAGTTCTTCAGTGTTCAAGACAAGAGATCAGTTAAGCGAAAAGATGGCTCAGGGGAGGTGAGTCTTTCCAAGTTCTGTCATCGCCTCTAAAACATGTTGCATGGATTCAACCTGAAATAATGGAGCTTTGATTTACCTCTGATCTTTCTTTTAGAGGCTCGACACACAGAAGAACCCCCCACTTGCTGAAACTAACGGGGTACCAGACTCCACTGGGAAGTTCAGGTTTCCTCCTTCCAATGGGCCTGCAGGTAAAGCTGTGGCTGTGGGCTGAGCTGAAGTAGGAGGGAAAGCCTGTCCTCTCAAACGGCTGGAAAGAGATGGTGCTGGAGGGTGAAGATCCTTGGTAATGGGCTGAAACCTCTCAGGCCAAGTCACCGACTTGAATTCTGTCCAGTCAGATGAGTTGGCAGGAAGTGACCCATTTGCTTTACTAGAAATCAAAAGACAAAGTCAGCATTTATTGCTAGGTTTAAAGGAGTTCTAGCAGAGAAAGATCATCCCAACAGTGTGTTTGTTTCCTCCAAACTGGCACCTTCCTGGCCTTACAGAACAAGATGGCCACAAACATTAACCGTGTAGTATTGGTGAAGGTGCCCCGAGGAATGTCCTCAAACACACATCTAACACAAGCTAATTGGTAAACTGTCTGTTTGCACCCCAAAGATCTGAGATAGAGCTTAAACAGGAGCCTCTTCTGTGATTTCAGGAGCAGCAGCGTTCGCCAAGGATGAGAACGTGATAGAAGTGATGCAGCTAGCAGGTAAATCCTCTCCTGCTGCTCACATGGGCCGAGCCCCTGTCAGTCATCTTACCTTCCCTCTCTGCCCAGTTTCTGACTGGGGTAGAGATGCAGCCTGTTTGCAGGTGTTGTTCACCTGCTTTTCCGTGTCTCGATGCAGCGTGACCCAAATCAACACACAACACGAGTGGGCAGCGTGCCTCACTGTGCCACAGAACTGAGCTGAGAGCAAACCTCTTGTGCTCAGGGTATGTTGCCAAGTACCTGTTACGTACATTAAGTTTTGGGTTTAGAAGTTATTCCTAAGGAAAAATGTTCCCCAGGACAGAGCTATGATTGCTTTAAATATATTCTCTGGTAAAAGGCATCACATAACATGGTTGCACTACCAAAGGCAGCAGTTCTTCTGGCCATCCCCATAGCAGGTATCCACCAGGTGCTGAACAGAGCTGCTTGCAGTGCTGAGGAGAGGGAGGAGAAGCTGAGCACAGTGCTGAAAACACCTCTCTGGCCCCAGAAGGCATCACAGCAGCTTGAGAAATGCTGGGTGAGAGAAAACCACCTCTCTGTTTTGCTTTTTAGAGCCTCAGACAGCCAGCCTCGCAGAGCTGCAGCAGATGAAGCACTTTCTGAAGCTGCTGAAGAAGCAGGAGAAGGAACTGAGGGACTTGGAGCGGAAACGAAGTAAACGGAGGGAGGAGCTGCTGCAGAAATATTCTGTGCTCTTTTTGGAGCCTGTCTGCTATGGAGGCAAGAAAAGGATGATGTACTCTAGGAAGACGCAGAAGAAGAGGTAAATAGAGCACAGGGTCTCCAGCAGGGCCTGGCCTGTGGGTCACCTCCCCGGACCAAAGCAGAGGAGACCTTAAGAGAAACGTGGGCTCCCTTTCTGTGAAGGAAGGGCGGAGTGGTGCGGGCATCCACGTCTCCCTGGGTTTGTAGTGTCGGGTGTTCCCTCTGAGGGGTGGGCAGAAGGGTCAGAATTGTGTCGGCATCTCTAGGAGAGCACAGCTGCTGTGTCTGTT
This sequence comes from Actenoides lindsayi, assembly GCA_025331215.1. NCBI lineage: Eukaryota > Metazoa > Chordata > Aves > Coraciiformes > Alcedinidae > Actenoides > Actenoides lindsayi. The sequence goes on along the minus strand of WTSP01022321.1, from coordinate 9,599 downwards.
CTGCAGGAGTTTGACAACAGGTGATGTTGGTACATGTGCAAATCCTGTAGAAAGGGCAGAAAGCGTTGATAGCCACGTGCTGGAGCTGAGGGAGAGGCTGGAGATGGACCTCATCCACCTCGGGGAGGAACACTATGATGGGATTCGCAGAAAGAAAGAGCAACATGCTGCAGAGGTAAGGACTGCAGGTGTCAGCAGGAGAGCCCCTGCACAGACAGCCTGAAAAAACAAGTTCTCCAGTAAACCATGAGCTTGGGAATGTGGCCACGGGGCAGAATGCAGCCCTCGGAGCAGCTCTCAGGTCCCCTCCAAGTGACTGAGATGTAGACAGTGGCAGTTATTTGTTAGAAGCTATAGAAGTGCAGCAGAACCATTTTACAGGCCTGCAGTTGGGCAGCGCTGCGTGAAGGCCCTGTGAGGGGTGGTGCCCCAGGGCCCACCCCGAGCACTGGCCACGGGGCTGGAGCTCACTCTGCAGATCTGGGAAGCATTTTGCTATGTGACTTAGAAGTCCAAGTGTCCACGGAAGGTGTCCACAGCAGCTCCTGAAAGTGCAGCACTGTTCCCCAGACTCCCAGAGCCCCACCTTAAGCAAACACCAGCAAGAGACATGGTAATGCCCAGAGACAAAGCACAGGCCACCAGTGATGGTGAAGATGGCATCTGTCCAGTGAGAGCGGGATGAGTCTGGGAGTTGAGGCCTTTTCCTTTTGTTATTTTCCAAAGGAGTTCGCATCATTTATCTGAAATCTTGGATTCCTGGTGCAGTTTGACTTGACAAGCTGCCTACACACTGTCTGGTCTTAGCCTATACCAACCCCAAGGGGAAAAATCCTGCTTCTTGAGAACGGGCTTACCTGGAAATCACGCTTACCACCAGAGAGAGGCCAAAGGAATAAACCATCCGTGTCTCACAACTGTCAGAGACCGAGAGATAAATTTAGTGGGCAAGGCTACAAGAAGGAAGTAAACCCCTTGAGCCCTCCCTGTGCGGCACGTAGCCTGGCAGCCAGGGTTTTCCTTCCAGGCTGCCTCAGCAGGTCTCCCTGTGCTGGCAGTTACTCACCAGGCACTTCCACGGGACTTTGTCTCACAAGACACAATCCCACCCTCTTGCTGGGCCTCTGCCATTTAGAAGCTCTGCTGCTGTTTCCCACCTGCTCGCAAGTGTGGTGAGTCTGGTGCTCCCTCTTGCCCCGGGGGTAGGAAGCTGTCCTGAAGATAACCCAGAGGTGTGTGATGTGATGCTCAGTGGCCTCTGGAGCCCCGGGTGTGGTCAGTCCAGGAGCAGGGTGCAATCTGCACCCACCTCAGAGCAAACTGTTGTGGGGCAGGGGTCTGTGCAAAGCCTCGTGGAGGAGCTGAGCCCTGGAATTCTGTGCGTGGAGGGATAAAGCTGAAGCTGGTGGTGGTTGGGTTGGTTTTGATCTTGCTCTCATCCCTTAAACAGCAAGTGACCAAGATAATAGAACTGGCCAGAGAGAAGCAGACCGCTGAGCTGAAGGCACTGAAGGAGTCATCAGAAAGGTAAATAAAATGTTTGAATAACAAAGTAATAATGCACAGCTCTTATCTGGGGTAGCATGCTCTGCTCAAAGCACTGACTGCTGGCAGCAGGTACAGGGGAGGAGCAGCTTTTCCTTGGCTGTGGTGAGGAACAGCACAGCAACGGGCCGTGGGGTCTTGCAGAGCTACGCAGCGCAGCGGTGGGAAGACAGCGCTTGGTTGTGATCTCCAGAGCAGTGTTTGTGCCATGAGACACTGAGCAGGGTATTGGCATTTGAGCTGCAGTAAGTAGCCTTGACTGACTAATCCAGAAGGATGGGAAACGGGGCTGCTGGTCCCTGGCTGTCATCGCTACCTGCTGCCGTCAGTGCATCACACACAATCCCTGCCGGGGACTGATCAGCTCAGTCCTCGAGTGAATTGAGCATCTTGGTTCCAGTACTTCAATAAACTGGCAGGATCAATTCAGTGATTTCTAGCCAGGCTTTTATCCATTTGTTCTTGCAGTAACATTGTCCTGAAGCTAAAATCCTCTCTCATGCCTCCTTCCCATTAAATCCCCTCTCAGCCTTTAGTTGCTAAGTCAGGGGAAACGTCCTTGTTTTGTGTCCTCCATCAAGACAGAGTCTCTGTTTCTCTCAGCTGTTCAGCACATAAAGACAAGACTAAAAAAAAACAGGTCGAGTAGCTGGGTAATGGTTTGCTAACAACACAGTGTTGTGGCACACAGTCCCATCTACAGCTGGCTGTGAGGAGCACCAGAAAGACTGAAGGATCTTGAGCAACAGGCAAACAATTCAATATGAATAAATAGAAAATAATGTGAATGGAAAAAACGGAGCCATAGCTCAGCTGTGCCCAGGCGTGGGCTGGAGTCACTCAGCAGAGAGCCCTTCAGCTGCGGCGGGTGCTGCTCTCACAGGGCTCGTCACCCACAGCTCCCTGCAGGGGCCAGAGGGGCAAACAGAATCTGGGGGTTTGGGGGGGGGCGGGGAGAGAAAGATTCAAAGTCAGCATTATGCCACCGGATGTGTCTCTGTAGCACGGTCGCCTCTCAGTGTGTCATCCTGAACAAAAAGCTGTGGGACAGCAAGAGGGGGTGGCAGGGACAGTCAGCACTGAGAGCAAGTTCTGCAGAAGAAGGAATGAAACAGGGCTCAGCCTGGAGAACAGCCAATGGAGGGGGATGTGATGGGACGTGTAAAATCATGAACGGTATGGAGAAGAGGAATAGGGAAGTGATTACTCACCGCTTCTCATAAGAGAGGCAATGTGGGGCACTCAGTGAAGCCCTGGGGGGTACTTCTGTCACACAGCACAGAAATTAAGGTCTGGTCCTCTCAGGACAAGGAGCTATGAAGTTCGAAAGTTGAGCTAAACCCACAGGGTGAGACACGTTCATGAGAGAGAAATCATAGATGCTGGAGGATAGACGGGAAACTGGGAAGGTGCAGGAGGCAAAAATTACCCTACCCTGGTTCCTTTCTTACCCTTCTCTTAAGCACAAGGTGCTTCCAGTGCTGGAGGCAGACACCAGAGCCAGGGGCTGCTGGCCGACGGCCCTTCTTGGGTCCCCCTTAGCAGCAGTCCTGTCACTGCTTCCTACAGGGACGACCGAAATGGGGCACTGTGGTGTCAGCAGCTGCTTACGGCCCAAGGCCACCCCCTTCCTCCAGCTGCCCCATCGTGTCCTCCAGCCTCCACTGGGCATTTTTGGTGGCCATGGGGTCCTCAGCCAGGGGCACAGACCTTAGAGATTTTCTGGGATTTGCTCTTTTCACCTTTCCTACTGGTTCATCAAATGCCTTTGAAGTGTTTATGGTTTCTGCTTTGCCAGTCACATCCTGTAGTTTATGTGCCCTTCTTTTTAGGGCTGCTATTCAGACACATAGTTCCTTCCTTTTTTTTTTTTTTTTTTTCAATTTCCCAGTGTAAGTACTGTCACCAAGTCTGCTGCTGCTCGGGAGGAACCCAGTGTAGATATACAACCCAACCCAATTCTATAATGTGGTTTCTCCTCTCCCTTGATGACTCTTAAAAAAAACCAAAGTACATTCCAAGTTCAAGTTCCAGGACTTGTAATATTCTTAGCCTTAGAGGTGCCATGGAGCTCTCTGCTGCACGGTGACTCTCGGGCCAGCAGAGCACTCCAGAGAGTGCCGGAAGGGGCTGCGGGTCTCCAACCAGCCCTGGCCCTCAGTGCCCTCTGCCCTTTGCTCTCCACAGCAACATTAAAGACATCAAGAAGAAGCTGGAGGCAAAGAGAGTGGATCGAATCCAGGCCGTGACGAGGAACACGAGCGACAAGGCTGCGCAGGAGAGGTACTGGGATGGGTGTTACGGGGCTTTGCTGTGTGGAGCGCTCGCTGTCTGCTGCAGGCAGGGGACGATGCTACAGCCCAGGTTGTCCCCAAAAGGGACATGTTTCAAAGCAGCCCAGCGGGCAGCAGCAGTGCTGTGGGGGTCAGGGAAGGTGTGCTGGGCATCTCAGTGTGTACATCCCAGTACATGGGCACATCTTCCCCTGAGCTGTGTCCCCTGAGCTCCCCCCCAACAGCATTATTCCTGCAGGTGCTGCTGCCAGTGGCTCCTGGAGCCTTCTCCACAGGCTTCTTAGTGGTGTGTGAGGCTATTGGCAGGGTGGGTCTCACCGAGTGACAGGCCTGAGAGCAGCAGTGCCTTTGCCTGTCCCCTGCCCTGCCCCAGGGAGCCAGAGGCTCCTCTGGAAGTGCAGGGGGAGGGCGTTACAGATGGACAAATGGGACCTTTGAAGCTGAGCCTCCCCAGAGCTCCTTGGCTCTTGCATGACATGAAAGCTTCTTGCTGAAATGACAACACACCTTCCAGTCACTTCAGCTGAAGCCTCAGAGCACTTCCAAGTACTTTTTTCCTCCCCCGGTGCTTAGGTGGGTATTTACCCCTCCTAGGATCAAAGGCAGGTCCTCTCCAGCCTCTGTAGACTCCATCTGCAGTCAGTTTCAGGACCCCTCTCGGGTGAGGGTGGTGTTCAGATGGACAGTGGCCACAGCCTTCTGGGGTGTTGTAATGCTCTGCTCCTGAGCCCACAGCTCCTGCACGGTGTGAGGAGCTGAACAGCTTCACGTGTTCCAGGGGACAGAAGAGGGGACTGGCCCTCTCTGCTTCTGGCTCATAAGCAAGGTCCTTTTGCTGCCTGTTCATCTAGAAAAACCCCAGAATTTTGCACCCAATTAATTTGACTTACACCTCAGCCACATTGGAATGGTGTTTGATTTGCCTTTCCTAAAATTACAGGAACCTCTCAGTGTAGGAGGACACTGTGAGAATATCACCCCCCTGTCTTTGCGTGGGCCCTGCCTGGCTGCGTGGCACTGCACCGGCACGGCACACGGCTTCGGAGAAGGGCAGCAGAGGGGTTATAGCTTTTTATACATTTCCTTTCTTTAAAGGTTGAAGAAAGAAATTAATAATTCTCACATTCAGGAAGTGGTGCAAACAATCAAGCTGGTGAGTTCTCCTGGGAGCCTGCCCCGGCCCCTCTGTTCTCTGGGAAGTGGGGGTGTCCCCTGTACGTCAGCGGCACGGCTCCTGCACGCAGCGCGAGTTCTGGCAGGCGTTTAAATCCCATGGGATTGCTGCTGCTTTGAGGAGGCCCAGTGTGTAATTCAGCCAAGGAGCAGCCCAAGACAGCTCTCAGCCCAGGGAAACCCAGCGGGTCCTCGCACCTGGTCAGAGGGGCGGATGCAGCGCAAACAGAGCCCCTGGGATATTCTGCGTTTCAAATTCTGGGATTTCTTTGGGCAGTGGAACCCCACATCTAGTTAATAATGTCCAAAATACTGCAGAAGGGGGCAGGACCCTGAGAATCTCCTCTTTGCACTTGAGAGACCCATCCCCTTATAGAGCAGAGCCCCTGTGTGTGTCCCCAGATGCTCCTGCACTGGGGTTGAGGGGCTTGAGTACTACAGAGAACTGTTCCAGACTGGGACGAGGGGGATGCTGTGGCAAGTGCTCTAGAACCCCCTGTCTTGCTGTTGTAAGCCTGGGATGGTTAAAGCACTTGTTAAAAAAAACAATTTGTTCTTTTTAAAGGTGACAGAAAAGACAGCCAGGTACCAGCAGAAACTGGAAGAGAAGCAGGCGGAGAATCTGCGAGCGATCAAGGAGAAGGAAAGTCAGGTAAAGGCCAAGGTGAAGGTCAGGGTCAGGGCTGTTCCAAACCACTGCAGGGGATCCATCTCTAATTAATGCCACAGTCATCCCACACCCACATTAGACACCCACGCCTCGGCGCGCTGGGAAAAGGGAATGACTTGGGAGGTGGTTCCGCAGGAGCCCACACAGCTCTCAGCCAGAGGCTCTGCATTCAGCTAACCACACACAAGCCCCCCGAATTTAAGGTGTGATGGAAACGCATCTTCTGAAGAGATGAGTCTCATCCCCACGTGCCTCAGACTCTCCCAACACATTGATGCTCTCTTGGGGTTGCCGTGTGGTGAACGTGCAGCCGCAATCCAGCAGCCTGAGGTAGCTCAGCACTGCTCCTGCTCTCGCCTGCAGAGCAGCCAGAGACTGCCCAGGGGATGGAGACAGGTAGTTCAGTGAAGGGTTGAGACCAACTTGGTGCAGTGCTGACATCTCACCAGGCTGGGATCTCTCAGAGCGGGTTTTATTCCATTCTCAGCCTAACAGCTGCTTAGCTTCAGTGTGTGGAGAATGATTCAAGGTCTCTCTTTGCAGCTCCAACAGGAGGCACTGGCAGAGTACGAGGAGAAATTGAAGGCTCTGAATATGGAGGTGAAGGAGATGGTGAGGAGCTACGCAAAGGCAGGTTTCCCGGGAGTGCCAGAGACTCAGAAGGAAGCAGCTCAGAGTGTTCCTGAGGGAGAACAAGGCTTTGTGGAACAATGGGCAGAAAAGACCCCAGTGGCAGAGGTGTCAAGGCTTCGAATAGCCACGGCTGAGCCCCCAGGAGCTGAGCCAGAAGTGGAGATTGAAGCAAGCATATTGTGAGAGGTGCTTCCATCACGTACCGTCCCACTTCCAGGTGGTTTAGGGAGGTCTATAGTGACGTTAAAGACCAGCTTGACAAACTACTCCTACCCCTTTCCACTCTGGGGAACTCCTGAAATCCGTCAGGAATTTACTGCTTTGTTATCCCAGGTATCAGAAGTAGCCTGAAGAGATCACCCTTCAGAGGCTGCTTCCCTCTCTGCTTCCACAGCCTTGGCACTGAGGTGTTTAAGCAGCATACGTGGGCCTGTGGCTGACAACAGCCGAGTTGTTGGTGTCCACAGCAGCACCTACATCAATGTTTTAGTCTGGATTCAGACTTCAGTTTTTAGAGTAAGTTCCCTCCTCATTGGCACCACACATCTTTTCACATCAGAGTGGTCTCGGAGCCAGATCCCTGTGCAGGAAAGTTAACTGAGACACACTGTCTAGTAGCCCACCTAATGGGCTCCTACCAGTGAAGAGCTAGCCCAGAGCAAAGCCTCCTGAGAGACCTCCAAGTGTAGAGAGGCAAAAACCATTGTCCTCTGCAGCACCCCTGCTCCTGGCAACACTACCTGCTGCTGTGACAGGATAGAACCTGGTACAGTTTGTTGTCAGCACCCCCTGTCCTTGCACAACCACTGTCAGCTCTTCAATGACAGCCCTGCCCAGGCTGCCGAGGACAGCTTTCAGTACGTTGGTATCTACACAACACAAACCAGTGTTTCCCTCTGGAAAGGGGCAGTTCCAGCACTGCAGCGTTTCGTTCTTTCTAACCTCCCCTCATCCCCAGGGGCTGGTCCTCACTCCGAGTTCTGACTTGGACTCTCACAGTCCTTCAGGCAAGTTCTCAGATCTGGCTCCCCAGCTCCTGAAGACCCTGCCAGGCTCCAGCAGGCTCCTTGGGTTAGAAGACACAAAGAGCCTCATCATTTGTTCCAGCTCCCACAGAAACACTTGCAGAGTTCTCATCTGCAGCAGTTTGACATTTTTAGGACTTCACTGAAACTTTTTCTCATGAAACTGAATTAGTTCCATATCAGGGGCTTAGGATAACACCAGTTAACAAGATTTCTAAACTCTCTAACTTTGTGCCTCTCCCCTGCAGCCTCGAGAACCTTGTGCTGGTGAACTCAAGGGTATTGAGTTGCCCTTTCCAGCCCCTGTCTGTTGCTGCCTTACAGCACTGCAGGGGTTGAGTGGCTTCAAACCCAGCAGGGAGGAGAAAGGGCTAAAAAAGGAGCTTCTTCCATCCTCTTGTTACTAAAAGCTTTGTCCTTAGTTGGAGGCCATGCCAGGGGGTGGTTCCTGGCTGGAGTGAGGCTGCTCCTTGCCCCACAGCTTCATGGGCTGTGCTGCAGCGTGATCTCGGGGAGTCCCCGCTTGCCCCGGGGCTTGGGCTTCAGGTTCCTGTGGTTTTGGAGAGGTGAGCTGAGGGACAGCAAACCTACAGCGTGCAGCAGGTGCACAGGGGAGCAGTTACACCCAGGAACTGCGGCCAGAGGCGCGTTATCAAGTGCTGCTATAAAACAAAAACCTAAACAACAAACAACTCGAGTAGGTGTGAGAGAGGAGAGCCAAGGAGAGACCAGCACCTCCCCTGCGGTGTTAACCTCATACTGGAATTACCTATTGTACATTTCTGACTTATTTATTTTCTAAAAAAATAAAACATTGCATTTCTTAAATCGGATCACCTTTGGGTTTTAATTGCAGTGGGGGCAGAGGGGAGCCCAGTGTGCGCAGCTGTTACTGGAGATACTGGGTGTCCAGTTTTCTGCCATCTGTGCTCACAGCTCTCAAGTTCAGGTTCATCAGGTATGAAAGAGGCAGTGAGGGGTTGTTTTTAAACACATTCTCCTTCTCACACACATTCTCCTCAGCACTAGTTCATTCCATTCTTTATTGTCCTTAATAACCACATCCAGCAAAGCAAATCACTTCTGCTCAGAGCGGTTCCCTTCACTGTTCCACGACCCAATCTGTACTTCAGGCTGTGGTAAACTATTACTCAGTTAGATCAGTTTTATTGTGTTCATAGAACAGTTTCCATCCCTGGAAACTCAGCCTGTGAAGTTTGAGGGCTTTCAAAAAACAAAACAAAACAAAAAGATGACAAACATCAGAGTGAGATCCAACTGCAGCCAGGCAGCAGGTTCAGATTTTGACTTCACCAGCTGGAGCGTTGGCGGTTCCAAACTGGAGCCCGCATTGGTTCCCCCCCCCCCGCCTTCCGCAGCGGGGCTGGCGCTGAGCTCAGGGCTGGTGTCAGAACCAGGGCTGGCACCCGGGGCACGGAGCAGGGGCACGGCCACTGCAGCAGCGAGGAGAGGCTGCAAGTGAGAAACACACCGACCCACCCCGAACCCACTGACACCGGGCAGGGCTTCCTGCTCACTGCCAAGCACCAGTTACTGGCAGACACTGGTACCAGTCACATTGTGTCTCTCAGCCACGTGATGGTGCCACAGTTGCTCCCCTTGGTCCAGCCGTGCACGGAGGGCAGCAGGAGAACCGGGAGCTGACCTTACGTACATTCCAACCTCCCGTCAGCAGAAACATAATCCCACAGTACTCGCTGTTTTACAGCCTGAGATTGCTGATAAAAGCTGTTCAGGCCTGTTTCTAACTGTATTTCCAGGGCCACGACAGCCACCACCTGCTCTGTGTCATTCCATGGCACATGTTGCCCAACACAGACAGAACTGGTTGGTGTTTATGGCACCCACAGCGCCCAGCCCAGCAAGAGCACAGCCCTCATTCTGTCCCAGCAGGGCACTGTCGACAGCCTCAGCCACCCAGTCTACACTGGGCACCCGAAACCCCACCAGAGGTTTTTCCAGAGGTTATTTTAATGGACAAGTCATCGCATCTCTGGAGGGAAACCAGACACCCAGCTCAGACCAGGAGGTGGACACGGGGAGCCCCCCTCTCCATGCACGTTGCCAAAGCACCAGCAATTACTGGTCTCCTTCAAACCCCTCCAGTGACTGAACCCAAGAGAACAAGCCCATGTCAGAGACATGCCCATAAAGCCAGGGCAGAACTGTGAGGCCTGGGCTGGGGAAAGGTTTCCCTCCTCTCCCCCCTGCCACTGCTCCCACAGCCCATCCCACCCA
>WTSP01022320.1:0-13387 GCA_025331215.1 Actenoides lindsayi | reverse complement strand
CTTATCTTTTTAGGGAGATAAATATATGTATAGATATATTCTACAAAATAGCTTTCTTCAGTTTCCAGTCTAGCCAGTCTCCAGAAAACTGTGATAGTCAGGAAAAGATACGTGAGTCTAGAAAACATGTTAACAGAACTGGTGGCTTCATCAGAAGAGTTGAAAAGACACTGTTAAAATTTGAGGTCATGCCTGTTATGAAGTCTGAAGAAAAGGTGGTTTTAATTTGGAAAAAAAAACCCAAACAAACTTTTTGGGAAGTGTGCAGAGGACTGTTAAGTTATCAGAAGCCAGTTTTCTCTAGCAGCGTTGACCTGGCTGATCAGCTGAATACCCCAAACCATGTTAGCTATGTACTGGCTAGCAGGCCCATCCTCTACAGCAAAATAGGAACATACTTGGTAGGATTTCAACATCAGGATTTGATCCATCTCCTTCTGTAATATCGATACCTGTGCAAAGAGAAAATATAATAAATAAAGAATGCTGAGGTGTTCCATAGAAGCTGAGGACAAGTAATACTTTTATCAGCTGCACGTGGAAGTCTTGGTGACTGGATGAGCTGCCTGATTGCCACTTCAGTCGGTGTTGGAGTATTAGCTGGGATGCATTACCTTCTGTCCTGCCTGCTTTCCTTCAGAAGGACACTGATGCACAGGGGGCAGAGAGACTGGTGACCACGAGACCTTCCCTGCAGTGAAGATGCAGTCTGAGACAGACTGAGGGGAAGGTAGCTAACAGCACCATCCTTTCCTCCTTAGGATTTGTCTTGTATCTTTATAGGATGATTCCATCAAACATCCAGGAAAGGTTATTACTATTTATCTTCTACAGAAATAAACTGAACTATTGAAAGTCATGGTGGGGGAAACACAATAAGTTGCCTCACACTTCCGTCTGCCCAGACTGTGTTAAGGGCTAGTTTTCAATAGTTGTTAAAAACCAACCAACCAAACAAAACCCTAAAACCTCAGCCTCCTTCCTTTCTAACCTAAACCTTACCCACCTACAAGACTGCAATTAGGGAAAATGCCTCAGGTGCTATTTAGCTCTGGAAGGACCTAAGCTTAGCTTTCATTGTTAAAAATTGTTTTCCTGATTCAAACTGACACTGAAACATAGTACACAGTTTGAGTAGTGATTGTAGTTTAGTCTGATCAGAATGAAGAACATGTCCAGCAGCCTCCATTGATTGAGGCTGTGGCAAGTGATGGGGCTGCTCAGGAGATACATTGGTTGCTGCTGTTTTCTTCCAGATCAAAGGAGCAGAGAAGGGAAAAAAGCTAAAAGAAGAGTTCATGACATCACATCCATCTGATGCTGCAGACTGCTGGTTAGTGAACTCCAGGATACAGGTGAGCTAAGTTCAATTTCTTTCTTGAAGGAACTGTTTCCAGCCTGTAAGTTTATCAAGTATGCCTATATTACCAGTAGTTTGGCTATATAGGATGGGGAAACGTGGTAAGGAAAATGCATTTTTTCCTAGCCCTAGGCAGCTTCTCAGTGTGTGGATTAGTCACAAGTCTGGTTCTGAGGCACCTACAGTCAGGAGCTCTGTAGGACCCTCAGGAACCTAACACAATTCCGGATTCTGCTCTAGAGATGAGATTACAAAAAGACATTGTTTTAAAAACAAATTTTTCTACATTTGCGCATTGTGTGAAGCTTTCTCTCACATTCAAACCTGACTGTGTCACCAATGCTGTTGCTGTGACCAGCTTAATAAAATCAAATGAACAAGTAGAAGGTGCAGAGCTGAGGAAATCACTCCCTGTTTTCGGTGGTAAAAGTAGCAATTTTCTAAATGTTCAATGAATGGTCATCAAAAAGATTAAAAAAGTGGTAGAACTAAAAAAAGTTAGTAGTGACAACTGAAAACTTGGCACTTGAATCCAGGATGAGTTGGCACTTTCAGAGTGACTCCTTTATTACTAGTGTTTGTCCTCCAGCTCAGACCTTTAAAAATCTACAGATTTAGGATCGTACTATCACAGGCTGTTGAGTTACAGTGGCATAATGAGGTGGCTGACTGCATGCTTTTCTCATCTCCGGCACATTTGAAGTGAAACAAAGGTACTTTGGTCTAACACTTGTACTTGCCATTGTAATAGTGTAAGATGGTGTGCAAGAGCAGTTAGGGAAGCTCAGCTGATGAGCAACAGCTTGGTAGACTACAGTAATTTACCATGTGGTATCATGTATATCCTAGTTTTTGTGTCTAATTCTGTCTCCAGTGCTGCTATAGTGTGTGTGCATTTTAACAGCAGTTGCTCACTGTGCTTTCCTGGTGGGTAGTAACAGTCATGAACACCTTGTGAGGAAAGGTCTGGGATAGAAATTGCAGTATCAGAAAACTATTTTTGGCAGTTGAATGGTTAGCAATTTTAGCGTTCACACTTTGGACTGGTTTGAGTTTATGGGTGAAATTCATAACCCCTGTAGAGACTCAATCCCATCCTCTGCGTTAATAAAGAGGAGTTCCATGGCTAAACTCACATGAAAATGACCTGAGTGAAAGCTACTGCTCAAGTCCAGTGGCAGACTTTGTATAATAAGGGGCTGGAGAAGCTCATGAGGTGTTAAGGGACAAACGACAGCTTTGATTCACTGAGAATCTTGTAGAGTATGTAGGAGACTATAGAAGCGCAGGTGGACATGCTGTTCTACCATGCCGTTTTATTTAAAACAGTGCTACTCATGTTGTAGTTTTAATTAAGCAAGAGGGAAAAGCTAGCTGCTGAACAGAGCGTCTTTGAGCACATGGTGAGGCACAAATTGAGCCACACAAATAAACTACCAACCAGCTTGTGTTATTTTTAAGATGGCACTGATGAATCTTTCTGAGCTGTTCGTTTGTTGGGGTTTTTTTTTTTGTTCATTGGTTTTTTCCCTAATCTTTGTGTTAATTTACTCAATCTGACATTACTGTAGTTTCAACACCACGGTAGCTAAAGGCCTGCCTGAAATTTTGTGTTAATCATGTAATTTTGAGTGAATCAGCATACTTCAGGAGCAGCAGTAGCGATGTAACGGACTGTTGCATGCATTTCCAGGGGACTTTTTTTTTAATGGTACTTTTTTTAAACGCAAAGGAAATGAAACATTTTCTTTGAATGGAGCGTAGCTTCCTCCAAAGCAGGTTAGGAATTCCTTTGCAAGCATGGGGGATAAAAACAAAAGCAAGGAAAGCTAAAGTTCGGTCTGGACCCGCCTCAATAGCCTCTAATCCCGCAACACACTGGGGGCACAGCCTTCCCTCGCTTCTGGAAACGCTGCCCCTGGCGCATCCTAAGGAAGCGATTCCCTGCCCTCTTCACGCGTCGCCCAGACGGCCCCGTGCTCTCTCAGGCGGCCCCGGCGCAGAGAGCCGGAGCGAAGCGCTCACCGCGGCTCGCAGCGCTCGCTGCCTTCCCGGGGCCGGCCGCGCTCGGCGAGCGCCGGGAGCGATGCCCGGCCGGGGCTCGCAGCTCCCGCCGGCAGCGGGGGCTCTCGGCCCCGCGGAGCGGAGCCAGCAGCCGAGGCCGGAGCCAGGGCAGGGGCGGCCAGGCCGCCAGCGCCCCGGTGCGGCCCGGCGGCCGGGCTGCCCCGCCGAGCATGCCCAGAGCCCCGGGAGGGCAGGGGAGCGGAGGGGAAGAAAGGCGCTCGCTGCCGCCGTCCTGCTCTTAAAGGCAAAGGCAGGAGCCCTTCCCCGCGGCGGCCGTGCCAGAAGGGGTCCCCCCAGACCTCGGGAGAGAGACCCGCAGAGCCAAAGGAGCGCTTCGGAAGGGTCGGTACCGCAATAGTTGCGCTGTGTTTTCTTACCCGATGCCAGCGTCCTTCTGGTGAAATGCATCGAAAAGGTGTGCTTGGTTTGAAAAGGCAGCGGTGTCTCAGGCTGATGGAATTATGAGCTGCTCCTTGCTTAGTAGGATGTAAAAATCACTTAAATTCGTGCAGCGTTTTTATTCCTGCACCGATAAATGCGTCACTATCTTATCTTCAGTATTTTTAACCTTATCACTAGGAAACAAGTATTGGCCTGTAACCTAATCTTTCTGCATTTGTGACTTTGTCATCCTCTGTATATTGACACAGCCTTTTCCCTGAGCAGACTTTCTCCCCTTCGTGAAAAGGATTTCTAATACAGGCGTCAGGACGCTCCTGTCTACAAAGACAGGTGAGCGAGGCCAGAAGAGTTGCCTGGCTCTTGGATATGGGCCAAGAAAGAAGCCCTTCACTCCAAGGGTCCGCTAGCGTAGGTGCCTCAGTCTGGGGGCTGAGGAGGTACAGTCGCTTAGGACAGAAATCTGAAGGCCCTCAAGGTTTCTTTAATACTTTTTTTCCCTCCAAATGCTGTGGCAAAAGTATGTATTTGCCAATTTGTATAATAAGATGGCTTTACTGTGACCGTAAAAACCCGAGGCTGGGTTGCACAAGGAGCAGCTAAAAAGAATAAGACACTAGTATGGGAAGCCTCACTGGGGACAGTGTCACTGAGATAAGGAGAGTCTTTAACAGGGCCTGGAGATGTGCAATTTCCCAGAGAAGGTCAGCTTGGAAAGTATAGGCAGCCCATTGTGAAAGACACTGGACAGAGGAGTCTTCATACTACAGGAGATTATTGAAGGCACAACAATCTGGAGATAGGCAAGAGTTTGGTAAGGATGGTTGAATTTTTAGCAACAAATTAAGCTAGAAACTTTGAATTGGGCAGGATGGTTGTCAGAGGAAGAACGTCAAGTTTAGGTGTTCATGTAGGTTAGAAGAATGTTTGGGGCAGGGTGAAGAGGAGGGATGTGCCTCAGTCAAGGATAAAATGGGAGAAACAGCAAGAAGTAAAGAACTGGATGAGGCAACAGTTCAGAAGTAACCTGGAGAAGAGAGAGGCCCGTAAGCTTAAAAGGTTTATAAGGTAGATACTCTCTCCTATCACATCATAGGGTTACCATTTTGGTCCGCTGAAATATTTGCGCTGTCAAGCCAACAAGTGTTGAGACTTTCCTTGCAAACTAAAATCTCTTAATCTTTTCAGCATATTCTGGGGATTTTGGGGTGGTTTGTGGGTGATGTTTTAATTTTATTTTTCTTTTTTTTGTTTGTTTTGTGTTTTGCAACCTGGAGTATCTAGCTCCGAGTAACTCGTTGGACTTCATTCTTGTTAATAATAGGCCCTGCGAACATAAAGCAGGACCTTTGGTGAAAGCCCGTGTGTTGTAAATATCTCCCACAGTGTCAGCAATGGAGGCTGACAGTCTTGATTGATATTTTTATATTTCTTAGTGAAGAGCGTGATGAGCTCTCAACAATTTTAATAAGTTTGATTAAAAATTGTGGAAGGGAGGGAAGTAGGTGGGGGTCAGACTTGACCCAGCTTCCTTGATTAGCATACCCAGTTGGGCAGCAGAAGTAATTATGTCTGACGTGGTATCACAGCTGTGGGGACTGGAGGGTTGTATGAATCATATCAACCTGATAAGCCCTGAACAGGAGAGTTCTTGTCATATTTTCTGCATTACTCTTCTCCACTGAGCAGACTTTCTTTTTTTACACTAGAAGATCAGAGAGACATTCCACACAGTTTCTTCCTAATCTCAACTTCACTGTGGTACCTTCTCCAGTGCTGTTTTCTCTTGAAAAGCTGCACTTGAGTAACTTCCTGGCCTTCTTCCCAATTGTTTTGTTGCTCAGATGATGATTTAAAACCACTGATTTTTCTTTTTTTCCCCATATAAATGAAAGCAACCCAGTACCTCCCTCCTAAGCTGACTTGCTACAGCTCTTGTAGGGTTCATGACGTAGCTAAAATACTGTGTTTCTGATGGCTGCTATTCTTGGCGCTTTGAGGTGGAGGCCACTTTATGGTTACTGAGACCAAGAAGGCTCACTTGTTTTATTGTTAGTTGCCATTCAATACATTGGAATGAATAAAACCTCCCAAATATAATAAAGATTTCCCAGAAAACCCAACAAGAACATCTTAAATCTGATAGTCCTTGCACAAGTCAACTTCCCCGTTGGACCTCTTCTCTAATAGCTCTTCACTCTGATTTTTCCCTTTTATCTTCTGCTTGATGACCTTCACAACAGTAAGTGAGAGATCCATGCCTTCTCTGGCCGGGCAGGGAAGACTTACTGTTCAGGGTCCTGACAGCTTCCATCGATTTGGCTCGTGGAGTCTTCAACGTGCAGGAAATATGGAAAAAGTCCTTTTCCCTTTACTCAAAGAACAATCCAGCTTCTCTCTTTTTCCACTTCTGTCTTTAATACAAAATTATGGGGTGTTTTTGTGGGACGTATACAAAGGGGGATGAACAGATACAGTTTGCTTTCTAGTACATCCTTCTATTTTCAGACCCTTAATTCTTCTTTCGAGGAAGGAAGCATACAGAGGGGCAAAGCCCCTGCCCCACAACTGCTTCGTTTGGTGGGTTCGCTGCTCCAGTTCGGGGGGCAAGAGGTGTGCGGGAGCGGGTTGCGTGGGGCCGCGGCTCCCTCTGCAGGCAGGAGCAGGGGCCACTCTTTGCCGAGAGCCACCGTGACCTCTGTGCACTGCTGAGAACCTCAGGCCTCGAGCGAATCGACGTGTGTTCCTCAGAGTACGGCAGTATCTCTATCTGTCCCCAAATCTAAATGAGAATAAGAGTAACTGGAAGTCAAATTACACGAGTGCCTCATGAATTTTACTTCCATGAAATAGGAACCTTTAGGGCAAGCAGCCAACATATATATGAGGGGATATATGAGTAAGCCGTATGCTTACTGGTAAAAGAAGAGGCTTGCACAAAGGAAGCATGGGTGCAGGTTAGTGAGAAAAGCAATTAAATCCTGTCCCCACATCACCTACACATCAGGTATGTGTTGGTGATAATGGTTTGCTGGGAACAGCAGCCTTAAAATTCTACATCTGGCTTTGTTAGTGAACTACCATCTGCTGCTGTTGGAGGCAGAGTGCACGTCCCCAACTGAAAGGTGGAGGTAATGATGCTTTGCAAATGTCTAAGAAAAGTTTAAGAAAAAAGACAGCAAACTTCCAGTGCATGCATTTTAGAGGGGTTCTACTTGCTTTGCAGTTATCTTATAGCTTCCTTTAGGTTATAAAATCTTTGGGGTAGAAACTGTACTGAGGGAAGAAGAGGGAGTAAAACACCAGCCATGGTTTTGGAAAGGGTAGTGAATGTTTTCTGTGAGAAAGTAGCCCATAAACCAGTAGGAATTTTAAAGGTAAGTGTTCGGACATTAAAGAAGTCTGGAAATCATAAAAGTGTTTTCAGTGAAGAGTCCTAGTAGCTAAAAAAACCAGACTAGAATATTTGTATTCTGTAAACTACTCCCATAAAATCAGACATAAATACCATGTTTAGGAAACAGTAAATGCTCACGTTAAAATACTTTCACAGGACCATTTAGACTGGAAGAGTCCTTTTGAGATCATCTAGTCAAACGTCAACACTCAGATGGTGCAGGTTGTTCAGGCAACCTCTCTGGGCAACTCGTGCCAGTGTTTGACTATCCTAACAGTATAAGCCTACTGTCTTGTATTCAGGTGGCATTTTCTGGTTTATTTTGGTTTTAATTTGTGCCCATTGCCTCTAGTCCTGTCATTGGGCACTGCTGAGAAGAGTCTGTTTCCTTCAACTTCATTCCTACCCCTCAGACACTTGTATCAATAGATAAGATTCCCTCAAGCCTTCTTTTCTTTCGGCTAGACAGTCTTGGTGCTTCCTGCATCTCCTTGTATGACAGATGCTCCAGTCCCTTAATCATCCTCGTGGCCCTCTTCTGGCCTCGCTCCAGTAGGTGCAGGTCTTTCTTCTACCAGGGGGCCCTGAATGAGAGACAGCACTCCAGATGTAGCCTCACCATCACTGAGTAGAGGTGCAGGTTCACCTCCCTGGGCCTGCTGGCTCTAGTCTTCCTAATGTTGGCCTTCTTGGCTATGAGGGTTTATTGCTGGTTTGTGGTCAGCTTGTTGTCTACCCTGATCCCAAAGTCCTTCTTGGCAAAGCTGCTTCCCAGCTGGTAGGTGCTCAGAATGTGCTGTTGCCTGAGGCCATTCCTCCCTAGGTGCAGGACTTTGAGTTTCTCCTTTTGAACTTGGTGAGATTCCTCTCTGCCACCCTCTCCAGTCTGTCAAGGTAGCATTTCTGAAGGGTGTCACAGTTGTCTGGTGTATCAGCCGCTCCTTTCAGTTCTGTGTCATCTGTAGACTTGTTGAGCGTGTACTCAACTTTCTTTTGGAGGGTGCATTCCTGACCGTTTTTGTGTGGAAATGTAAGCTGCTTCCCTCTGGGCATTGCCTTTTCTCCTTTCTTCCTACTCATGAAGTTTCATGCTACTCTGTGTCATTTTTCACTATTATTTGTCTCCTTCCTATGGACAGATAATTTGCATCTTACTAGAGACTACGAACTTGAAAACACCAAGTGGCCTTAGCGCTGCTGAAAAGTAGGGACTAGAAATGGTTTTTCCATCTAACAGTGTCCGCAGCAGTTGAGGAGACTAGACTTTATTCTTAGTATCTCAAAAGGCAAATAACCTTTTCCTCTGTGCTGTTTGGTACAGCAGGGAAGTGCCAATGCAAGAAGATATTCCCTACAGGAGGAGACTGGCCCCATGACTTCATGCTCAGCAGGCAGCGGTGACAGCAGGCTGACTTGAGGCCCAAACCTTGCTGCCTGCCAGTAGGTGAGGGCTGATTGCTGAGGACATGCAGCGTGGTGAAGCATCACTGAATGCCATGTGAAATTCATCACACCAGGCAGGTGAAGTCTGCTAGAAGCTTGGTCTCCACATAGTCCTTTTCTCCCTTACTATAATGTGTTCCTTTTCCCTGGGAATGTAAGGTCTATGCACCACCGTGTTTATTTGTCTCCCACTTGCCCTTCTGTTCTACCTTACTCTTCTTTAAGCTGTTTAAAAGAGGGCATAGTTGGCATCAATATCACTGACATCCACTTCTGTGCCTGCCTTCCTCCTGCTGTAGTTCTGGGAGGGTCCTATAACAGAGAGAGAGAGGAGTTTGGTCAGTGCACAGTCCTAATGGTAGATGAGCTCCTTGGGATCTTGTCAGTTCTCAGGGTCTAAAACAGGCTCAGTTTTACTCTTGTGTTTTAGCAGAAAACTAGCCAGTGTATTGGGAAACCAGAATTGATTTCCCTGAGGAATTTGCCACCTTGCTGGTGCAGCAGACTCTGCCTCTCAACATATACGTAGCAAGGTGTTTAAGAACTTGGACACACTTTCACTGAGCAAACAGCTGTGCCTGAAAATGCTATTGCCTTGCTACTTAACTGATCTGGAAGACTTCACAGTGAAGCAGCTGAGGAGGCCAAACACAGTCTGTTTGGCCAGTTTTGGGGTGACAGCCGTTAGCTGCTCGAGGAGGATGGTGAAGTCTTGAACCAGCCATGGCCGGTGTTTGCTAACGAGCATGTGCCTAGACCTGCAGTTCACCAGTGACTAACAAAATGTTAAGCGGAAGCAAAATGACGGAGAGAGTCTGGTCTCAATCTGATTTAACTGAAGCCATTCTTAGGAGAGGTTAAAGTTATTGATTTCAATGCATTTAAATGGAAAATGGTGCAAAAAGATCAGGATTCGAGCAGATATTTCTCCTTTTTCTTTTTTTATTGCTGTATTTGTAACTGTAATAGCCCTGAGCCAAGCGTTCCAGTCCCCAGTTGACTAAACAAATTCTTCTCATCAGTTCAGAAGCTGCTTAGTATTTTATGTTGTAAAATATTAATTATTTTTTTTTCTATATTTAATCTGTAAGATGTTGCTGGCTCACATTTGGGGGAGAAATTCTGCATTGCAAGTATCTCTAGCCTTAAGTATAATAGTCATAGGCTTAAGTGAATTTTTTTCCAAAATGTGCTTGAAGAAAAGGGGTATGGAGGAGTGGTGTAGAGAGTTACAGAAATGGAAAGCAAACTGCACTTATGCTAAGATAAGAATCATGAGACCTCCTTGGTAAATCTGATCCTTTCATTTCAAAAAGGAAGAGGTTAATAACTTTGGGGAAGGGGAATTTGGTTGCCTTTTACAAAAGCTAAAGCTTGTTGTTTAGGATCCACAGGTTATGCAACTCCACCTCCCACTTTGTAATGGTTTATTATCTGTTCCAAGGCGATAATCATCAGATAGTAATGACTTCTGATCATTGTTTATTGGCCTTTATGAAGCTGGTTGGTGGCCTCGCCAGTCGCTAACTTGTCATTATTTATTATTATTACAAATCCATTACTTAATGTTATGTGTTTACATAGCATTTGCAAGCACAGCTGATGGTATCTACGAGCTGTTATCCTATGGATTTGTTCATCCCCTTGTGCTTGCCTCTTAAATGCTTTAGAGCAAAGAAAAGTTTGTAATCAAATCTTGTTTGCAGGATTGATTCATAGTTACTGCAGAGCATAGAAATATTGACATCAATTAAAATAGAAAAGAGGGGGAGTTTAGGCCGTTGAAGGTAGCCCTCCAAGAGGTGTGAGAGGGAGGAGGTATGTGCCCTGTATTAGATATTGAAGATACAGAGGCTGTAGGCAAATACCTTCTATGTTTGATAGGAAATTAATATAAAGAGAGGAATACTATTGAAGAGAGCCTGTGGAACCTGCATAACTCTCCTCTGCATGCTCAGGGACACGTTGCTGACCCAGTCATCATTTTGGTAGGCTGTACTTAGAGTACAGGAGGTGGCCTGATAACATAGTATGGTTTGGCACCCAAGAACAAGTTAAAATGGTCCTGTATTTTTCTACTCAATACACTTTTTTTTTTTTTTTTTTTTTTTTAAATCTGAGCCTGGGAACAGAACTCTTTAAAAAAGTTTCACAGATCAGATCAAAGATGTCAGCTAATTTTTAAATTCCTGTTTAGCAACCTTTTAAAGTATTTGTTACATTCCGTAAAGGTAGTTTGGATGCTAGACACCCTGCAAAGGTTTTAAGAGCGTTACATCATTTATTACTGTGTAAAATCTTATTTGCTCAATTTGTTTCATTTTTCTCATGTGTAAGTGAAGAAAATATTTACTTTGTTCAGAAGTGGTTTCTGAGGCTGAACTTAATTCATATGTGTAACTAGGTTCGGTGTTTGGAAGGTGCCATACAATCATTACTTATTAATAGCAGGTCCTGCAGAAGCAATGCATTATTTATATTATGTTATCTGTGGAAGACTTGCAACTATTTTCTTGTGTTTGGACTAGAAATGTTCAAAAGTCTTGTCAGCTGACTTCATTCTTTTTCTTACTATACCACCAAACGTATAATGGAAGATTATTTTTTAAATGGCATTATGCCCTTAGTCATCTTCCTTAAACCAATGTATAAAAACCCCAGAAAGTTAGGGCTGCTGTGTGGGTGATTCCGACACAATGGCTGGATACAATCTGTTGGTTGGGACAATATGGGGAGTAATGCAATTAGCTGGGATAGATACGATGACCCGCGTCGTTCCCATATAGAGTATTTCCAGGCATGGGATTAGAAACTCTTCAGAACTAGAGTATATGAAGTTTCTCCCTGATAATTCATTCAACCATTGGGATTTATTTCGCTGCAGAGCAGGCTTAAGGCTTGGCCCACTAAACTCTTAGGCAAATTCTTGGGATGTCTATGGAAGCCAAGGTCACCCTCAGAGAGATTTAGTGCTGCTCTATTCCTTGTCGGTCCCCATGGCCCTGTCAAAGAGCTGTGTTCCTGTAGTGCCTTTGCTGCAGCCACCTCAACTCCCCTAAAGGGGGTTTCAAATGGTGGAGGGGGAAAAAAGCACATGACGTATTGTAAATTAACGCTGACAATGTCAACATTAATTTATGCCAGAAATGCATGAGGAATAGAAGGTGGAAGGAGTGATGATGCAGAACACAGTGTTTCCTACATCCCATTCTCCTAGAGCACCTGAAGAAGGGCTGCCACAGCCGTGGTGGGTCATAGCACAGAGCCAGTACCCTTTCCCTTTCCGAGAGGGCTGCTTTGCGGCCTCCTGCACAGATAGGATCATTTGAACCGACAGAAAGCTGCTGCTCACAAAGCTGGCTTAGTTCAACACAGTTGCCATTAGGGTGTATTTAAAAAATAATTAAGAAGGGTTTAGCACTGCAACTCTTCTTAGTGAACAAAGTTCTGCTGCTGGTCCCAGGCATGTCAAAACTGAGGTTTGTGAGCAGTCAGTAGTAAAGAACGCCTCTGATATTTTTGGTTATCATTACTAATGCTGCACGAATCTCCAAACCTAGCATAATCTGGAGAACTGAAGGAAAAGACAGGACCTAAATATGCTGAGGGAATTCTGACTCTGGTACTCTTGATCAGGAGGAAGTGTAAGGTAGCTGTTTGGATTCACCTCCAAAAAATTTCCAGCCCTGTTTCTGTCAGTTACACACTTTGGTTTTTACTTCTGGATTAAAAATAAGTAAATCTCTCCGTGAAAATGAAGTATTTTAGCTGAAGTCAGGAGTCTATTTTGTCTCGGTAGAAGCGTGGTTTTAAAGCTCAGAATTGCACATGCATGCTAGTGAACCTGAGATTTTCATATATGTCACTTTCCAAACCTTATTTAAGTGTTTAGTTTTTTTCCTGTAGAAATGATACTAGCGACTCTAAAATAGATACAATATTATCTGAAACTGCTCTAGCTTGAGGTGATTAAGTTGACTCTTGAAAAAATTTCGATCGCAAATCTGCTGGTTTGTGTTTTCCTAGACAGTTGTTTTATTTAAAAAAAAAAAAAAAAGAGAGAAAAGTTTTTTGAAGTTAGGATTAAAACGATGTGATAAAATGATGAGTCAGGTTGTCAAAAGCACAACAAAAAATTCTAATAGGTACACATGCAGGAATAATGCACTTTTTTATTTTTGCAACATCTGACTCATGGTTTCGATTATGTATTCTGCCACGTTCAAAGTTTCCTTGCACAAAGAGAGAGCCATATGAAACAACCATGCTTCAAACCATTTTGCTTCAATTGTAGTAACAGGTTTCAGAGTTTAAATCATTAACAACCTCTGTGTGAACTTTTATCCAAATGACTGCAAGTCACAAAGAGAGCACTTCTCTTGCACGAAGTACCTTTTGTGAGACCCAATCCTGCTTCTATTTTATTTTTTTTTTCCCCCCACCTTCATGTCTGTCTTTGAAGAAAGGTGTGTGATTTGTGAAGTAAGGAAAGTATGTATCAGTTAATGAAACTGCTGTCCTGCCTTCATAATGCACGCTGGAACTGCTTCAGGATAAAGCTTCATATACCTGCATTACAGCAGGGGAAAAGAAAAAAAAAAAAAGTAAATTTCAGAAGTCCAGATTGTTGTGTGCACTGTACCAGTACCATGCAGCAGTGAAATCAGCCATTAGGGGTGACCTAATCTTGATCCCCCCCCCTCCCCGCCTTCCCCTCCCCCCCG
>WTSP01022319.1:0-22120 GCA_025331215.1 Actenoides lindsayi | reverse complement strand
TTTCCCTTTCCCTTTCCCTTTCCCTTTCCCTTTCCCTTTCCCTTTCCCTTTCCCTTTCCCTTTCCCTTTCCTTTTTTTCTGTTCTTTTTCTTACTATTTCCAACCAAACTATCATGCAAAGACTTCTGCTAGAGCTGAGTGTCTGAGAAATGGGATAAGCCTTCAGCTCTAAGTCTGGTATGGTCAAATTCAGACCATCTGTGAAATGCTGAGCACAGAGCTTGCCATGATACGGCAGACACTGTCATCAGTAAGAGAAGCTGTGGAACCAGTAACCACCAAACCCAGTCATCTCCACCAGCCTGGTCATTCATATGAATAAAAGATTCCCTCCTAAGTACAAAGAGTGGAGCTAGTGTGGACTGGTATCCTTTGCACCTGAGAGCAGAAATGCCAGGTGGTGTGAGGAGGAAGGACCAAAGAA
The DNA here is from genome assembly GCA_025331215.1 of Actenoides lindsayi. Taxonomy (NCBI): domain Eukaryota; kingdom Metazoa; phylum Chordata; class Aves; order Coraciiformes; family Alcedinidae; genus Actenoides; species Actenoides lindsayi. The sequence goes on along the minus strand of WTSP01022319.1, from coordinate 21,696 downwards.
GCAGAAAGGTCCAGGAGGAACACAACACACCTGCTCAAACCAAAGGAGGAAAAATGCAGCTCAAACCAAGCACTGAGAGGTAGAAGAAGTGTGGTTAAGTAGAGGCAACACGCCTGTGAGTGAGGGGGTCCATACCAGCAGCTGGAGGGGGGCAGTGGCCTCAGAGCTTTGTACGCCCAGTTACCAGCAACTGGGAAAACTGGGATTCAGGGGCAGCTACTGAGCAGACTGAATGTCTGAGCCTGGAGGGACCCACACTATCCATACATTTATATATACGTATTTCCTCCTAACAGACCCCTGATCAGCCAGAAGTGAAAACAAGAAAAGGCCCTGGGTGCTGTATGTGCTGGTGCTTGTGCGAGCACTGAGTGTGTCTGTTTGGGTGGATCTGGGTGGCCTGCTGTCTATACCTGTATATATACTTAGCCACATGTATGTATGGGTGTATATCTAATGTACACTTGTGTTTGTGTGTGTATGCCTATTGGGAATACATGCTAAATGTACCGGTTGGACCAGGGAGCATGGAGCTGCCTGACCTCTGCTGGGCTACCAGATTTGACCCCACCAAACAAAACCCATTAAAAACCCCAGCTGGGGGAGATGTAAGGCTCGGTGTCACCTTGCAATTGCTGTGAAGCTTGAAGAGCAGAGATACCCGATGCTGTATCTGAGGTGGACTACCCCATGGGAAGGCCAGAATACCCCTAAAACCAGCTTGCAGTAATGTATGCAGAGTAGCTTGTGTGCTGGGCTGCCTTCCCAGTGCAAGCAAGGGTGCCTTACAACATGTGAGCATGGCCAGGTTTCCCCTCCCTGGCAGGTATTTTGGCTAGGGCACTCCAGAGCTTGTGTCAGGTGCTCCCATACAGCAGTATTTCAGTTGTTCCTTTCAAAGCTGTTCTTCAAATTCAGGTTGGATGTAATTTTATATCTTTCTGAAATTACATGGCTCAAGAAGAAAGTCAGGAGACAACATATCCATTACATTTGATGGGGAAGAAAGTCTTTGAGTAAGAAACAAACCACTGAAGAGCTATCACTTTACCAGTTGGAAATACACAGTGGTTTCCTCTCCGCTTTAGTGTCACAAGAAAATAAAGTTGCTCAAAGCAAGCCAGACCACTGGTTTTTTTGCCCTTACCATATGTCCTTCCCTTGCAGCAATGTAGCACACGCGGCCTCCGCTGAAGAATGTGCCATTAGATGAACCAAACGTAGACAGTGCCACTGACAGCGAGATGAGCCATGACCAGTTGCCCAGGACTTTGTCCCTGAGGTGAGAAAGAGTTCACAGCACAACATCCAGCTCGCAGATGTGTCAAATACTCATCGTAGAACCAGACAGGTTTCTTCCTTCCATTATTCTCACTATAATTTTTCCAAAGCCTTTCTAACAATTTAAAGCCTTCTTCCAGTTCCTGTAATATTTAGTCACTAGTAACTTTGTCTTGTCCAGAAAAGGCAGTTTTTCTGCCTGTCTGGTGCATATACATCTCCATCCCCCTACATTGCAGTGGTTTACAAAGCTGTCACAACTGGCAGACCTCCCTTTTTTGTGTGTACAGGTGCTGTGGCACGAATCCTGGAAACACTGCTATTGCAACCAACAGTATTAGCTTGGGAATCGCAGAAAAACTGTTCCTACCAGACCTGAAGAAATATCCTGCATTATAACCTCTTCCCCAGTCTGCATAAGAATGTAACCCTTTAATCCCATGTGCACGTATTTTTGCTACTCTGTGAATCAGGCTTAAGATGAAGCAATGGTTTGAATTCCAGAAGTTTGGCTCTAGAACATGTTCAGACATTTATGGTTTGTTTTCTTCATAACAGCAGAAGCAGCAGGGTTACCAATAGCATTTGAGGTCAATATTTGGAAGATAGGATAATCTTCTCACCTAAAAGTGAAGCTTGTCTTCTGGAATGAAGCAGCATGAGGAATATCAATGGAGTAATAAATGCTGGTGCTTGGAGTAATTATCACGTACATTTACACACACATGCACAAACACACTGTTCATCTAACTGGGAAAGATCCAAAAATCAAAAGGTTTTTTTTTAGAACATTTTATATTTCCATCTGACTTGTATGTCTTTAAGATGTATGTGCTCTTTTTTAGCATTACCAATCCCAAACGTTCAAATGTCAAGAGATGAGCTTTCCAAAATCATCGCAGGTGTTTATCTGCTGCAGTAACTTCAAAATTGTAGCTTAGAAGATTAATATCTGGGTTATGGTCTCTCAAGCCTCGAGTTACTAAGCTACGTGCAATAACCAGAACTAATGTTTTCCCTTTTTCATAATGATGAAATCTGGGCATCTCCCATGATCATGCAATTCCATAACCACGAGATCTCAAGGGAAAACAACATATATCACAAAATTAACAATAAAATATGTATTCATAATAATGAGTAATAAAATATTTGCTGCTTTGCTCTTTGGACCCTGAAAATGAACTGCGAGGTCTAGTAACTTTTTACCAGCAAACTAAGATCTGCTGTTTCTGTTCAATCACTGGCATCAAAGAAATGCTGGGGAAAGTTTCATGAGCTTCCTTTGTGGCTGCACCTCTCACCACCGAACAATGTCTCTCTCTGGCAGTTTTCTTCTTAATATGGGGAATAAATGCATTTAAAAGTGGTATGTCCTCGTCTCGCTTCTTTATAGTACTCCCTTTCTTTCTTAATGACCTGAACATCTGCATTTCTTGCTCCTGCACCACAGCCACTACACCCTCCTCAGCCTGTGGCTATCTACCTGTGCTCCAGGAGTCTGAGAGCCCAGCTTTCTGGTTGCTATTTCAATGTTTCTTCCTGAATTGCACTCCCAGGGTGAAAAGGTTAATCAGGCAGGAAAAGGAGATGTGTTAAAAAGGATGAAGCTCACAAATAACTCGTTAATCAGGAATGATGGGAAAGGAAGTGCAGAGAAAGTTCATGACACTGCAGCTTAGTGAGGCTTTGTAACCTGTTCAAACAAAGCACTAGACCTTTAAAAGCTCCTACTTACAATGACATGAAAGGCTATTAGAGAACACATCTAGCAAGAGCTTAGTCAGATCTTCAAACTGGAGATCTTGTGAAATGCACACAGAAGCAAAGCCGCTGCTGACATTTTAAGAAGAGGATGAGCAAAAAAAATAATAATCTCTGGATATACTGTGTCATCATTTCTTCCAGATAACTCATTTAGGGCTATCATAGATTCTGTGTATTTGGAAATATTTAGATTAAGGCTGGATGTTCTGGTGGAAGATCATCTAGTTATGTTGATGTTGATTAGTATAAGTTGATGGTGCCTACATCTCTCATGATGGCCCCTTCCTTATCTTCCTAAACACCTTGTCTTGCACAGAGCTTGTTTAATATCACCAAACACTTCAGGTTGATGGAAGATACAAATAGTTTCTGTGCAAGTCTCTCAAAAAACACAAGATGACTTAAAGAGACAATTACTAAAATCTATCCAACATGTGTATAACACTACATCTTCCTAAAGGTGTTGTAGGGATCAGTACTATTTTCCATTTCCCCACAGATGGAGAAACAGAACCAAAAGACTGGTCTGGTCTAATTTCCAGGTACCAAGCAGACAGGATTCACCCTTTGAGACTCCTGTCTCACTCCCACTGCCTCTGCATTGGGGAAGAAGCACATTGTCCTGTCCACTTTTCTTGAAATATCTACAATAGAGGGCATCTCCCGGTCCCGAGGTCTGGATATGCACCCTCACTGCATCCTCAGTCTGTAGGGAGATGCTCCTGGTGTGCATTTCACCCCCTCTTTATGGCCACTTGCCATAGGGAAAAGCATGAGCTGGAGGGAAGCCATAGGTTCCCAACGGGAATGAATGGGAATGAGGAGTAAGGGTCATGCTACAGAGGATTCCACCTTGCAGCCTAGGTGTACCTTGGAGATCATGGGCCAGATGAGGCTGGTCAGCCTTGGCCTTTGGTGAGGGAAGGCTCTACACTGCCTTGAAGGTGAAAGAGTGGGAACTGGCAGCATGCTTTCCTATAACACGGTCTGACAGGTCCTCCTGGCCTGCCCATTCCCACTGGGAATAGCACCTAAACCTCCTAAAACTTGAGAGAGAACACATATTTCACTGGACTGCATTGTCTGTGTTGCCACATGCAGAGCTCACCCCCAAGTGACGGCCACGGCTCCTGAAGACAGCAGTTCAGATGGAGTCATGGCTGCTAAGTAGCTCACATTTACCAGCAAATACAGGCAGGTCACCAAAGGAATGGCAATCATCACAGCTCTGGGAAGGGTCACCTGCAAAAGGGTTGACAAGAGTGTTAGGTGCTGAGTATTTATGCCCTCACTGGGCTTTTTTTGTTTATTTTGTCTTTGCCAGTGCTCATATCTCCCATTCAAACTCCTTTGGTCACCATGCTTTTCTCAGAAGAACATGGCAGATGCACCCTCCCTGACAAAGACCCAATGAAGACTGAGGCTTGCCCACCATTAAAGCCTGATTACTTTGGTTCAAGCCCTTATCCTGCCTTTTCCCTGTGATTGCTCCAACTAATTAGATGACCACAGTTCAGACTCAACCAGGGTGTAAATGGAGCCCCCACCTGAAAGACGACTGGAGTCAGTGCCCTCAGAGCAAGTGGGTTTGCAGTCAGGGACCCTCCCCTTGAATCGGAATGCTGCTCAAGGAAACTTTCTGGGATTGAGTCCTCACCCCACTTTTGGTGCAGGAGTACTTTTGGATATATCCCCGAGTGAGCCCTCCCACTTTGTGGGTGAGTGATCCTCTTTCTGGAGTGGGAGGTTTTCTCTGTTGTGAGTGTGTGCACAGTTGGGGTCATCGTTCTAAAAAGGAACATTCACAGAACTTAAGGATTAGTTGTATGGTATTATATTTCTGCCAGACATCTGAACTTGTAATTTACTTTGGTCCATCGGAGTGCTGAGTAATTTTTGCCTGGAGTAAATCTGCATTTTGAATAGCTACTGCTGTGTATTTTGTGAGTGCCTCTGCAATGAAGACTTAGATCCAGATTCACATGGCAGTTTTTACACCAGTCTCCCAAAGATGCTGGGCAAACAGTGAAGTGATACATTTCAAAAGTTAGTCTTTAAAAAAAAAAAACAACAACAAAACCAAGCAACAACAACAAAACCCCCACCCAACCTTATTCAAAAAGACTTTGGTTCATAGGTGCCCAAGATGTCTGTTGCATACTTCTTGATTATTTTACAATTGATTTATTTGTCACTAGTGTGTTATGCCTCCTGGTGTGCTGCATCTTCCTAGGAATATCCCACTGACAGTGATGAAGCACCACTGTGTGTTGCATCACATTAACTCCTCCACAGGCTAAATCAAAGCAGGGCAGCACAAAGGAGATTTACTCTAGGAAGGAATTTTTCTTTTTCTAGCAGCAGGATGCTATTTTGCAACACCACAGATCATTTTAAGGCTCAATAAAATCAACAAACGCTACCTTATGCAGCTGAAAGCACTGGAAAAAAAGCAACTAGGAGGGTGATCGCAGAGCAACCATATACATCTAAAAACCTGAAATATCAATTTTTGCATTCCCCATTCCCACTGCAGGACAAGATACAATAATTCCTTATGTTGTTGCCTCCACTCCACAAGGGTCTGAATATCAGTGCTCATGGGCCTGTGGGAGAGAGTCCCACATGACCCTAAGACCTTTGCTGCCATTTAGGTTAATATTTAACTGTATATTTTCATTAATCTGTAAAATCTTGTGTGCTGCACTGGTAGAAAGCACACTCTATACACTCTGCAGTCACACAACTCTTTCTTAATAAGGCTCGTTCACTGCTGTAGTGTCTGATCTGTGAAAGAGGTAATATGGCACAGAGGGGACTGATGTGAGAGGCAAGTGAACTACTTCAGTGCCTATAGCATGGACAGAACAATGCCTAAAAAGTAGACATTTAAAGACAAAGGTCATTCAGAGAGTTAGATTCCCTCTCCAGTGAGGCTTGGCTTGCTCTGAAGTTCCCTCTCCATGCAGTGATGAGAGATAACTGGGGGTTTGATTAATACATTATGGATCAAGTCTTTTAGGGAATATGTGGTATTAAGAAACCTTTATGGATTATAGCAGTCAGTGCTTTTCAGCATAAATCTAAGTATCTACAGTGAGATCCTCTAAACACCAAGGCAAAACATCATCCCCAAAGCATCCAAGTGCTGCATAATAGCTTTTCTTCCCAGTCAATGGGGTATTTCAGTGCTTTCCTGCAGACAGACTGCTATTTTACTTAGAGATTTATTTTTATCCTTTAGGGACACATCCATAGGTATCTTGCCCAAGAAGACAGAACAAACAAGAGGGAAAGCTCAGTAGTCTTTCCTCGATGCACTAATCCCTTGATTGCCCCTCTTAACACAGTCATAGATAGAATCAAACATATTAGCTGTAGGATTAAGTAAGTAAAACTCTGCTCACTTTCTCACCTCAGGCTTCTTCAGTTCCTCAGTTACATAGTTCAGGTTGTTCCACCCATCGTAGGACCAGAGTCCCTGGTAAAACGCCACTCCAACTGCCCCGATACTCGTCGTCGTGCTTTGAAAAGCATTCTGAAAACTCTGAGTTTGTCCCTTGGCAAGAAGCACCAATCCGCCCACCACGATCACCAGCAAAGCCAAGAGTTTGGCAGCTGTAAAAATGTTCATAATAGATGTCGCCAGCCTCACGTTGAGACAGTTGATGATAGTTAAGAGCACGATGCAGGCAGCAGCTGTACATTTAACAACAACCTGTGGAGACGAGCATCCTGGGTAGAACGGCGCAACAGCGTATTCAGCAAAGCTCAGACAGACAGCTGCCAAACCAGCTGGTCTCACCAGGATAACAGAAGTGTAGGCGAAAAGAAAAGCAGGAAAAGAACCAAAAATCCTCAAGATGTAAATATATTCCCCTCCAGACTCTTTAATTACTGTTCCAAGCTCAGCGTAAGACAAGGCTCCAAACATGGCCAGGACACCACACGCTGCCCAGATAAGCAGGCTGCTGGCAGGGCTCCCCATATGATGCAGTACCCACTCAGGGGACATAAAGATCCCCGAGCCTATCATGGTGCCTGCAATTAATGACACCCCACTAATCAGGCCAACCTCTTGCTTCAGTCTTAATTTCTCCTTCCCTTCACTCAAATCTGTGGATGAATGAGGTGAATCTGTTGTCTTCCTTTTCCTCATTGTGGAAATGTGAGGTGATGCTGTTAGGAGATGGTGTGGAATAAGACTGAGGCGTGTAAGTAAGGACTGTCTCAGGCTTTTAGAGTTAAGTTAATAATTACAGAAGTCATGCTGAACAATGTCAAGAAATACAAACTTACCTTCCGCGTTTTGCATTCCTTCATTACCCATCTTATCTTGAGAATTTATCATGGTTCAGATTCTGCCAAGACTGATTATCTTTGAGTCTCATTGCAAGCAGCAGTAATGGATAGCATTCAGCACTACCTCAGAATCACTCAGCACCCTTCTGGACTGTGCCCCTGATTAGCTCTCCTTTAAATTATACTTCCCATGGCATCTGAAATAAGGACCAGGTAAGCAAAATCCCCATGCAAATCTGTACTTTATTCTTTAAGTTAATGCTTAAGCACCTGCTTTAGTGCTCAATCAGATTTTCATTCCCCACTATAAAATGATCAAACAAACAAGACTCTCACCCAACATGCTATGGCTTTGCTCAACAAGGAGCATTGCCAGTGTCTTGATCAAAGACATTTAAATGTTCTGCTAAAACCAGCCCAAAGTCTTTTTTCCTCACAGTATTAGGGGGCAATTCTGGCTTTTTCAATTTTCAGAAAGTGCTGGAGAAGAGTGAGAAGGACCATTTCTATGGGCCCTTTGTACCAATGCACATGAGGTATGCACATTCCTAACAGACCATGATTTTAAGAGGACTTTATCACTGCTCATCATATACATATTTCAATGCCTACCCAAGAGAAATGTAGAACAAGCTTTTGAAAATGCCATTGACCCCCTACTTAGGTATCTAACATGTAAAATTTCAGACTTTGAGGAGGGTTCTTCTATAAATTTGAGTATCGTTACAGTGCATGAAGGTGTATTTTGTGGTCTGTCATATGTATGAAGTAGTGAGCAGAAAGGAATTTCCATATGATTTCCTTTGAACTTAAATCAAAGTCTACTGACTGCAATTGTAAAGAAGGAGAGTTACTGTCCTTGGTGATATCTTGCAGACTTCTGTTGTGATAAGTACCAGAAAAACAGGAGCGAGACCTTCCTCAGACCTTCACGGAAACAGCAGATCTAGAATCTTTAAAACTATCTGTCCTTCTCAACCATTTGAGCTAAAAAAAGCATTAATATAAACAGAGAATTAATTTTATGGTTTGCCTAAAAATTCCTTCTCTTCTAACTCACATAGATTTCCCTTTCCTTCTTTTTTTTTTTTTAAATCATCTCACTAGCTTTGTCTGCAAGAAGAGTTATCTTGGACTCTTAGCAAAACTCATGGGACCATAAGAAAACCAACATACACAAGTGACATAGTTTCTCTGGCTAAAGCAAATAAAGTTGCAGACATTTTAGCATTGGGTTGCAGGTCCCTAATTTTTTGAAAGAAGCAAAAAAGCACTCAATCTTACTAAAGAGTGGGGTTTTTTTACAGTATAAATCTTATTATTAGATGAATGATGGGTTGGACTAGATTACCTTTAAGGGTCCCTTCCAACCAAAGCATTCTGTGGTTCTAAGAAGGATATAATGAGAAAAGTTTGGGGAGGGTTGTTATAGGGATATTAGAAGGGACATTAGAAGCTGTTCCTAATACCAACTCACTAGGAAATTGATCCCAGCTAAATTTCTCCTAATTTCAGTCACTTATAAAAACTCAGAGCTGATAAAGCTGTAGCGTTAAAAAAAAATTGAAAGGTTATTGTATTAAGTAGATTTTTAGGTCTTCCTAGCAAAGATATGAGTTCTGAGAATAAACACACACATCTTGTACTACGAGAGTGCAAGTTTGTGCATTTCAAGTTAATGGTTTGCAAAGTGCATAAGAACTTTGAGGGAGGTATCCCAGTAATGCAGAGTATTTTGTTTGACTTCTACTAAGTGTCAGTGACTCTTCTGTTAGTTGGTTTAGATATTTGTAGCATATTCTTTTGAAAACTGGTAATCAGTGTTAGGTGATGCTAGAATCCTTCAGAGGTCTAAAGGTCTGGTTTTTTCTGCATTATAGACATTGTGCTTCTGTGTGCAACCACATATTTATTATGTATACCAAAGCTAATTGAAAGCATATTCACAAAATATGGTTAAATCAATACTAAAGGAAAATTTAATGTGACTACACATAGTTAAGTGTCCTTCTAGTAGCGTTACAGATATATTTCCATAACCATTCTCATGTTTTAATGAAGAAGCATCTTTTGTAAAGTGCAAATGAAAGGTTCTTGGAGGGCCTGAGAGGATCTTTTCAAACCTTTACTGTTCATGCTCCTAGAAATGAAGAACTTTTAATCTAATGTTGTAGAAAGAATCAGAATTTCTTCAAACTTGATCATGTCAAACAAAATTTCTCTAAGACCACTCAACTAACCAGGATTAATTAACTGGTACATCAATAGCCTCAGTCAGTTTCTAAAGCAAGATCTATTTCCAATCCCAGGATCATTGTTACTCAGTTCTAACTGCTTCTAACTAAAGTAATAATGAATATACTTAATCATGATAAGAACTTGAAGCTAAGAGCAGCCATAAGATATTTCAGTCAAATGGATCATCACAATTATAATTTGTCAAAACTGGCTTTGTAAAAGGGCATCTCACTGCTCGCCTTCAAAAGACCTGTATAAGGAGGGGTACAAATAAAAGTACTTCTTTCTCCTTATGTGGATTAGCAGAGCTTTGTTGCTCAAGCTGTCAGGTAACAAATCCTAAACAACTATCGTTTTTCATTTACCTTTGACATTGCAATGGGTGGTTGCCATCTGCTGGTCTCTGAACAATAAGGCAGCTTTGTCCAGTGAAACGTGGCTCAGTCTACACTAGGTTTTGATGTTTTGCATTAGTGATTAAAAAGAAACCCTACAATAGGTAATAGTTCTTTAGCATTAAAGTAACACAAATAGAGTATACTTGAGTCATGAATGAAAATTCTTAATGTCCTTAGGGCCATTTTTACCTCAGCAATACAAGGACTAGAAAAAAGCTAATGTAAGGTAAAGGCCAATGTCAGTGGTGAGAACTAGACAAAACATGCAGGCAAATATTTTGCAATATTTAATTTGGGGTCCCAGGAATTGTACCTGGAACATGGTTATGGGTTTGGCTTGTGTGTCCCATGCTTGGGAAAACTCAGAATGGGGATTAAAAATAACTCATAGTCTGAGGATTGAATGATCAAAGCCATCACCCATAACTTTTTTTGGAGGTAGACACCAATATTACACTGACAGAATTGTGTGGGGATCAACAGTTTCCTTTTCCAAAAAAAAAAAAAAAAAAAAAAAAAAAAAAAAAAAAAAGCCATCAAGTTGTTTGAGAAGTAATAAAAGTTAGAGACCTCATCCAGGACATATGATGTGAGTTTGATGTCCTCCTCTGCTTGAGGACAAAGAAACCCACAAATCCAAGTTGAATACCCTCACCTCCAAAATGCAGGCTTTTAACTGCAATAGCAGGCAGATCTTGGTGCCTGCACTTGTGATATAAGCAGAGATGCCTGCTTGAAAAGAGGGAGGAAATACAAGCTAGGAAAGTGGAGCTCTGAAATATGTCTTGAGCCCAGATGAAAAACTGGGGCATAGAGAAAACACACCCCAGGAGCCCTATGTGAAAATAGGAGAAGGATACTCATTTAGAGGTATGTGCTGGTTTTGGCTGAGAGCGAGATATCTTTCTTCATAATAGCTACTATGGGGCTATGCTTTGGATTTGTACAGTGTTGATAACTCAAGGATGCTTTTGTTATTGCTGAGCAGCACTTACACAGAGTAAAGGCCTTTTCTGCTTCCCACCCCACCAGCAAATAGGCTGACAGTGCACAAGAAGTTGGGAGGGGACACAGCTGACACCAGCTGACCAAAGAGATGTTCCATGCCATACGACATCACGCTCAGCATATAAAGCTGGGGGAAGAAGAAGGAAGGAAGAGACATTCGGCGTGATCACATTTGTCTTCCCAAGTCACTGTGCTGTGTGATGGAGCCCTGCTGTCCTGGAGATGTCTGAACTCCTGCCTGCTGGTGGGAAGTAGTGAATGAATTCCTTGTTTTACTTTGCTTGCATGCATGGTTTTTGCTTTACCTTTTAAACTGTCTTTACCTCGACCCATGAGTTTTCTCCTTTTAGTCTTCTGATTCTCTCCTCCATCCCACTGAGGGAGCGTGAGCGAGCAGCTCTGTGGGGCTTAGTTGCTGGATGGGGTTAAGCCACAATAAGGTATCTGCCCAGGGAAGGGGTGCCCTATAGTGTTTGACTTTAAGCCTCTACTTTCCCAGTGAATCCTGGCTCTTCCCACATCTGAGTCCTGAAATAGTGCAGCTTCAGGTCTCCACCTAGATGCAGATGACCTGAATCCACCAGCTCCATTTGTGGCAGTGTCAGCCCTTGTGCACCCAGGGGCTGGTAGGGCTTGGTTGTCCCCAAGGGACCAAAGCTCTCAGCATGCTCTGGGGCAAAAAAGCTCTGGCTGGGGTTGTAAAAATGACAATGAGAGCTGTAGCTAGCAATAAAGCCCAGCCTGGACTACTGGGAGTAGAATGAGGGGAGGGGCTGAGGAGGCATTGCTGAGGATGCATGACAGCCCTAGGCTTCACAACAAGAATAATCATTGAAACAGAGCTTGTTTAAGTTTGGGCAGTAACTGCCTTTCCCTGTCATGTTCCAAGAGCAGATCAGAGCCCAGGGGATTAAGAGAGAATCTAAAAACCAAGAATTTACTGTAAGCTGAATTAGTGCCTCCTGCCTGGGTCTGCAGATAGCCTGCAGTTGGGCTGCAGAGAGATGAGCTCAAGGCTCCTGTATCTTACTCGGGAAGGGCTCAGCATATTCTGATTCTGAAACTATTCAACTTTTAAAGATTTGCTTTTATTTTACAGATGTTCTGCATGAAAATGTTATTTGGTACCTGACATGTTGCCAATCAGATACTGAATATTTTGTTATCTTACTGTCTTCCAGAGGAAGCTACTAGTCTTGTACTGCATGTTCACTGGGCTGCTCTACTCAGCTGGACATAGGGCAGTAACAGTCCCACTCTTATATGCTGTATGGGTATACTCCTAAATAAAAGAACTGTTAGAGAAAATAGTGATGGAATAACATGAAATAAGAACCACAGCTGAAAAGAAAATAATTACAACTTTCATGAGTACTGATCCCACCGCTGCTTGCAAAGGTCAAGAGTTGTGATTTAAAGTTCAGCTTACAAACATTTTCTTCTTCTTAGAAATACAAAATTATTAGAAAGGCTTATAAATAAAACTAGAAAAGATACTGCTACCTCTGATATTATTAGACTAGCATTCTGAAGCTAAAAAACAATTAAGGATTGCATTTTTACCACCAGACACTGCAAACACTAGAAACCGCTGTAAGCAGAGAAGACCTGACGTGACCCACTGAGAGCAACAGGAGAGTGTCTGTGTGACTGTTCGTTCAGTTGGGACTTCACTGGAAAAAAAAAACCACAACAAAACTACAGAAATCAATAGTCTGAGACTGATGCTGGCTCCAGGATAACACATTGTGGCATTGCAGGCAGGTACCATATAAAATGCCATTACTACATTTTCTTTCATCCACTGAGGGAATATTATACAAATTTCTGCCTTCATTCCTCGGTGCGTCCATATTTCCTGGTTTTATAGCTATATATATATACAGCATTCCAAACCTGTCCTGTTTTATTTTCCCTTTTCCCAGCAGTACTTTAAATTAGCCTCAACAATTTCTTTGCATTTGTTTGTACTCTTAAGAACTCATTTTAAATTCTGGAATTAATCTTTCGTTTATTTATTATGTTTAATTAAAGATTAGATTATCTTGTCCTATATGAAGTCTGGTTTGCAGAATCATTATCAAATGAATGCTGTCATTTTAAATACCAGAATACAAATAAACATTTTCATTAAAACTTTCTACCAAGCAAGATTAGAAATGGAGTTAAACCATGACTATATTTTCAACTCCAAAATTCTGTTTAATCAGTGAAATGAATTTCTACATTTATAAGTAGATGTATAGTAATACTTCCACTAACACTTAATAGTTTTACTGCATTTAAAACAAACTTTTACAACACGTGCTTAGAGATTAATCTGTAACTTTACATTCACTGTGTTAGGTTTCATTATATAATAAAATAGTATCCTCTGTATGATTCTTGTTAGATACATCATATTAATTCTGGCTCAAATCATTCCAGTTTTTCCTTGGTGAAAAGGGGACATAGTGACTGAAGGTACTAAACTCAATGCGTTAAAAGATTTCATCAAAACCGATACCTATTTTTTCATTAACCCTTGACCAGAAGTGACATTTAAGGCCCACAGAAGGCAGCTCCCTTCCCCATCCTGCCCCACTGCTGCCCCAACAGCATCTTCTTCACAATAACCCAAAAGACCAGGGGGGCCGCTTGCCTGTCTGCCTCTTTTTTTCTCAATCGCTGGGACAAAAGGGAGGGAGCCTCCAACTTTGGTGGTGTAGCAGAGCAGATCCTGCCCCTCCACTGCTGGGGGACTATGGAAAGCACTCAGAGACCAACAGCCAGGAAGAAAACCAGGGTAACACTGCTTGCCGGAGCTCAGGAAAGTTCTGTGGGCTGCCTCTGCCTCTCTGCTTTCTCTGGGCCACAGTCTGAAGCCCAGGGTGGGGCTGGGTCTGTTTATCCTGCATCGCACTGGCTGCTGTCAAGGCGTGTGGGACAGGTCACTCTTCCACTGTTCTCCCCCCACGCTGGGGTGGGATGTGCTTCAGCACGCAGCCAGGGCCAGGGTGAGGTCAGGCTTTGCCCCTGCGTGCCCAAGATGGTTCATTCGTGGAGTAGGCACAGGCTGCACGCTGGGCTCTGGGCCATGCTCTGAGCACTGTGAAGTTGATCTCCTCGGATAAGCTTAGTCAGGGACGAGGGGACTCAGCCTGTCTCCGTGCCAGTTACTGCCTCGCTTCTCAAAAAGCTAGGGCAAGGGATTAATTTTAACAGTCTAATTATAACCTCACTTTCACTCTGCCAAATAGCAAGGAAAAACAGAAAGTTCACCTGGAATAGTCCCGTAGGTTATAACACTCTTTTGTATCTCCGGTTGGTGCTTTATGAAGTTGTAACAAACCTATTTTGAAGCTGATGTTTCATCCTGTACAATCTCACCAATAGAAAAACTAATGATCTCGGGAAGATGGTGATGCGTTGAGACTGTAATTACTCCCATCCGTATGCTTTGGTTAAAGTTATAAATAGATATGAATAAAAGGAAGGATGAAATGGATCACACAGCTTTTCTTGGCCTTCCAGGGGAAGTATGCGTGGGAGATGGGGACCAGGTTTTAATTCCATTTGGTAATTTTTCAGTTGAGATTGTACGGAGAAAAGAACTGTGCTTAAAGGCTTGGAGGACTCTTTCTGGTCCCAGATCACAGCTCCCTAATCGCCCTTGTCAGCGATGCAGTCAGCTGATAAATTCATGATGTAATCAGGTTGTCCCAAGAATCACTCTGAAGTAGTACTGTTCTCTTGAATGAAAACTGGATGAATCTACAGACGTTGTCTTTTAATTCTTAGCCCTTAGCCAAAATGAGTGGAAAGGCACTCTTATTTACACGTACAAACTTCCTGTTTTGCAGTCCACTAGCAGGATGTATTACGAGAGAAGAAGTTTCCAGCTGAACTGGATTTCTGTCTGGAACCAGCTCAAGCCAGTAGGCAAAGCAAGCCACAGGCAGCAGGGTGTGGTCTGGTGCCTACTTTTCCTGTGCCATGGAAATGGGAATTGGTTGCTTCCATTTGAACAGCTAATCTCTGCTTCCCACTTGCAAAACTCTTTACTCCCAGTGTTACAGGAACAGAAGGTGTAGCTGGGTGGGTGGTGGGTTCCTCCCCCAGCAGCTCCCGCAGAAAAACAAAGCCCAGCTACTTCCATTTTCTGCTACAGACGCAGACTCACCCTTGAGCCCCCACCCAGTACTGCTGGGCCCTGATAGGAGATAAGCTGGAGACAGGGGTCCAGCGCTGCAGGAGAGAGAGAGCTGACTCAGAAAGAGAACTGGAATTTCGCAATGTTAAAAATGGCGTTATTTCAGCTCGATGAATTTTTGTGTTTATTCTGGGTTGGACTAACTGTCTAGAAGGAGGGATGCACAGGAAACAGAAGAGGTACTTCAGAAGTCTGTAAACCCTGCAGACACATTTACAGGTAAGACCACATACGTATGAATCCACTGTCACTGTTTATGTAATACTTATTGGCAGTGCATGCATAACATTGACACCCACTTCTCAGTACTACAGTGCTCGACCATTCTGTTTATGCTCAGGAAGCAAGCTGGGATTTCCCCTCCTGAAAATATCTCTGGCATTGTATAGTCACTGCGCTGTGCCTTGCTGCTCTGAAGGCATGGCTGGCACGGACTAAGGTTTGAGTTCTCTGTGTGAAAACAGGGGCCAGGAGGTCTGTCTTCATGCTATAATGGTGAGCCAGAAGGAGGGTTTGAACTAGCGCTGAGCTGCTCTCTGCCTGTGCTGCATTTTGGTGTTCAAAGGATGTGTCCAGTCACGCAGACATGTTTTGTCGCTTGTGGTTGGCCCCCTTGACACTGTGTAAGAACAGGAAATTCTGAGGTGCCTCAGGTATGGTTAGCATAGAATAAAAATAGATATTCATGTGATTACACAACAAGAGCAGAGATGACCACAGATGTCCAAGGTGACCCTCCTCTGGCAGGGGGGTTGGACTAGGTAATCTTTCAAGGTCCCTTCCAACCCCTAACAATTCTGTCATCCTAAGCAAAGTGCTCTTGGTGTTGGGCTGCTTGTTCAGAGCCCTGTCAGAAAAACATACTGCAGTTGGGAGGGTCAGTATTTGATACGGCCACAGGTAGCAGGGTATTGATGAACCTAAGATGAGAGATCTTATATAAGCCAAAGTACTGTTGCAGATCTTTCTTCTAGTTGATCTTCTGTACTAGGGCTTTTCATTTTTGAAGATTCAGAGAATTTCTAGTTCATTCAGATTGGTGAGACTTTATGTGATAAAATTAAAATTTATGGACATGCTTTTAGGATTCTTATAATGTTTTCCCTTAGGAGAAACAAAAACCCAAACACATTCTTCCCATTCTTCCTTGTTCTGATACGGCCGAACTATCTTATTTAAGTGTGCAAAAAAACCATACTGCTTTTTATTCAGAGCTCTTGTGATGGCTTCCGCTGCCTGGGATATTTCTTTGAATTATTTTTTCTTTTTAGAAATTAGAGTCTTTACTAATTACTGCTTAATATATGAAATGAGTGAGAATCAATTTGGTGCTCATCTTTGAGGTTTCATTCTTTGTACTGAGTATAATATGCGAGTTCTAAGAGCCACAGTTCAGTGTAAAGGGTTCCTGGAACTTAGTTCTCCACTGGAAAGAAAAATGTACTTCTACAGAGACATGCAGGGTTTTTTCTTAAGATAAGCACTGACAGCCACTCTGTTGAGAAGGGAGTGAATGTGAATGTAAAAAACAGCTGGTGTTATCTCTGGCTTTGCCAGTGCAAAGCTATTCACATTCATGTACATGAAGTGATGCCATCAGTTACTCTTGTTGTGTTACAATGACTCTCTGTGGTGGTTGTGACTCTGAGGTACGTTTATGAAGCTTGTTTATGCTTCAGCCCATTATGAGGGGGTGAATGACTCAGGGACAAAAGCTGTCTTGCTGGTGAAACCAGTCTTCAGTTGACACCTTCTCGGCCATTCTAGAGTAGACTTACTTAGCAAAGCACTTCTTTCTTTCTTGGGACAAGTCGATGAAGTCCTGTGCTGCAGGGCTGCGTGCTCCGTTTGCCAACAGCTCCTCTCGTGCTTTTAAACCTGCTGCAGAATAGCTTCTTGGGCAAAGCTGATCATGTCTACAGGAGCAATGACCATGTAACTAAACAGCAAGTCAGCAGCCTCGTATTTCAGAACAGTAGTATAGCAATGACTAAGTGCAAAAATAGTGACAAAATGTACTTTCATTTATCTGAATTTTCTGTTGGTCCTAAACTGTTCTTATTTGCGCTAGCTCAGTATGTTATGCCAGTTGCTAGCTAGTAAAAAGAACCCAAAAAAAGTCAGAATAGAAGGTATTCCTTGAAGAAACTTACAATTGCAGAGACAGTTATAGGAAACAAATGGAACCACTACCAGTTTGGAGCAATATAGCAGACTGGGCTTTTCAGCGCATGGAGAACCTGGTTGCTGTCAACTGAGTTTAGAGGAATCATACCAAAGGAAAGTCTTTTTTGTACCAGGTTTTTGTGCTAAATGGGAAATTTGAAGGATGCAAAGGTAGCTCAGAAGAGTTCTTTCCACACATGGGGAAAAAAAGCTTAAAGGTTTGTTGTTTTAATCATTAAAATTGGATAATGTATGCAGTAGTATATAGTGGGCCAAATGCTTCTGTATCAGAAGAGGGACAGTTGAGACAGGAACAGGCTGTGAAGCTTGTAGGAATTAAGGCAACAGTATCAGTACAACGAGATGCAGCAGGAGCTGAGTTAATGAACAGGTTACATGGTCAAAAGCAACGGAAGAGTCAACCCTGAATTAGCAGGTGAGTGGTTATGGAAGACAAGGGCTGTGTTTGTCAAGCAAGGCTGGAGCAAAAGGTTGTGTGGATGGGAAAGTCACTCTGTGTGACGAGTCTGCAGCTTGAAAGCCCATTTCTCTGAGGCCCTGGGAAGAGGCCAGCCAAAGGGCACGCTTGGCCCACTGGGACGGAGCTCTTACCTCTTAAGCCTTCCTATGTATTATAGTCGCTGCTGGCCTAAACCATGCAATACTGACAGATTCCTATAGAAATGTGCTTAGCAGCAAGTCTTGTGAATGTACTGTTCCAGACTCATTGAGTTTTTAATGAATTAATTCTTTGTTGACAAAGCAGAGTCTGGAATTGTGCACTGGGTGCCTATATTTGCTCTGCAGTATGTGGGAAAATTAATAACTTTAGAGAGGGACCTGCTCCTGTAAATGCACAAAACATACATCCAGATCTGCACGTCTTACAGAGATGTAGCTAACAAGGGACGTGCTCAGGATATAACCCACCATTCCAGGGCCTGGCTCTGAAACACGGACAGATGCTCCAACTGCTTCTGATCTGCAGTGCTGCCCTTCTGTGAAGGTGGTAGGGAGTGAACTGCAGCTGTTATTTCAGAGAACTGAGTGAGTCTCACTCATTTATGACTGCTCCTTTTATGCAGCAAGATGGTAGATGAGATTAGACTTGGTTAGTTAGACTTGGGGGTTGGACGAGAGGCTCAGTAAAGGTCCCTCCAACCCAAACCATTCTGTGATTCTGACTGCAAGGTCAGCAAGGCCATTAAGTAGATCTGAGATCTCGGGCAAAGATCATGAATTCATCCCTGCAGAACAGCCCAGCTGCAGTGGAGGGCAGCCAAAGTAGTCTACTGATTTTTGGGACTCTCTCTAAGGAAGTCAGACCAGTGACTCTTGAGCTAGGGAATCAAACCTGAGTGCCCTCCAGCCGTGGGAATGAAGAGTATTGCACATGTTGTTATAAAAGAGGGCAAGCTTTTGTAGGGACCTGTGCCTCTTCTGGAGATGCTTTGAGAAGGTCTACCACATCTAGTTGTTCCATTTCCATGGGGGAATACCTTGGTTTAAATTAATACAGGTTAATTATTTGCTACCCCGACAGATCAAACAGCAGTGTTGTTCAAAACGGTTGCGGGACCTGGATGTCACGGCAAAGCAGGACAAATTTTATTCATACACAGAGTTCTAGATCCTGAAGTTTGTGGCTTTCGAAAACGTAGACATCAGCTGAGTGGTGGTGGTGGTGGGTGTCAGGACTGCAGCTTTCAATTTCTGTGAGTGCTCCTCGACTCAGTGTCTTGCCTCATAGTACCTTGGTCTCATAGGAATGCTTTGGAGGAAGGCAACAGCAGGCAGGCTTTCCACATCCTTGGCTGCTTTTCTAAACTGCAGAGTGTATATTTGTTCAGTATTTTTCATCGAGGATGCTTATTCACAGAAAAACCAAAGCATAACTGTGTTAATGGAGTTTATCTGAAAGGTTTGGAGTGTAAGCAGAGCCTAGTCAGCTGTTAACACCTCCTTAAACACAGCAACAGCCAAGAAAAGCATTTTGTAATGGAGTGATACCAAGTTAAGCTATCTAAAGTATTAGGGACTTTTAAAGTTTCCACGCAGAAGGAAGGTAAGAGAGAAAGACTTCTTGAACTATGTTAGCATGAGCCAAAAATTTTAGTGCCATCATTAAATTGTGACATGTGTGGTGGTGGCTTTTTAATTTATTTTAATTTTTAGAAAAACACTTTAGAAAATAACCAAGTAATTGTATTTCTCAGATCAAACTGATTGCACTTAAACATTTTTCTATTTTGTGGTCAGGTTGGGTTCTGCAGTACTGGGAAGCAGACATATGTAGAAGTCACTCAAGCTTATGTTTATCAAATGCATGTGGAGTTCTTCCTGAACATTTAGCGCTTTATACAAACACTGATAAGGATTATCCAGGACAAATAGGGTCCCCAAATGGGTCTGAGCTGGAGAGCTGGTGTAACGTAGACCAGCTGCTCCAAGTGTTTGGGGTGCCAAGAGTGTAACAGGGTTTTCTTCAGTCCTGGCTGGTCTGCATGGAAGGGAGGGCTGAGTTTAAGGCTGTGACTTGGAGACCTTCTCTCCTCAAGTAAGCAAAGGAATTAGCTTTTCAGCCCCATGGCCTCCCTGGAGACAGACAGACAGGACCCTGAGTATCACAGGGATTAGCCACACGAGCAGCAGCAGACTGCAGACACCTGGGTACTTAGCTGACTAGTAATAAGCTGAAGAAATAATTCTAATTTCTTGGGAAAATGTTTCTATCTTGAGCAGGAGATGGAAATTTTCATGGTTTTAACCAAGTCTATAAATACAGAAAACAGCGAGGCTTTTTTTTTTTTTTTTTTTCCTTCGAGCCATCTCTATTTTTAAGAGCACATTTGGCAGTTGCAGACACCTCACCTCCACAACGGCAGCCGCCAGCGCTAGCACCAGCGCACGCCGTCCTCCTGCCCCCTCGCCCTGCCGCACCCGCTACGAGTCACGGGTGCTGGCAGAGCCCCTTTCCTGCCTACAGAAAGCGGGCAGCAGAAGCGCGCCGAGCGGGCACCGCAGACCGATGACGAGGTTTCGGCTCAAGGTTCCATCTGTGGGTAGCACCTGCGCGCAGCTTCCTGGAATGGG
Source organism: Actenoides lindsayi (assembly GCA_025331215.1). Taxonomy (NCBI): domain Eukaryota; kingdom Metazoa; phylum Chordata; class Aves; order Coraciiformes; family Alcedinidae; genus Actenoides; species Actenoides lindsayi. The sequence continues at coordinate 1,251 of WTSP01022319.1, read as the reverse complement.
GTACTAACCGCTCCGTTAAAGACTGCTAAAAGGGCAAAAGAGCGGATTTCCTTGCGAAATGCGTCTTTTAGAAGTGTCCCTGAGGGGCAGAGCTCTCGTTTCAGGGGCTGCGAAACCCTTACTAGGGGAATTGATGCTTGCACCGAACCGTCGCTAGCGGTGTTTCCTCGCACGCGATGCCCCGGCAGCAGCCACCCAGAGATCCTGTGTGTACCCCTCTCGACGGGAGGAAATCATTCAAATAGCAGCACCCATCGACCCAGCAGTTAATTAATAACTACGGCGACGCGCTTCTGTTCCCGGTAAACCCCCGGTAACGGGGGCGAGGCCCTCAGGAGCCACCGGGGACCCCTCGCAACGCGCCTCGCCTCCCCCTTTGTCCCCTTAACCGCAGGCCATCGGGCGGGCACCGCCGCCCCTTCCCGAAGGCGAAAACTGAAAATGAGGGGGGGAAAAAAAACCCTCCCCCACCACACGGAAGCCGCGTTTTGCCCGGTTTGTTTGGCGGGACGGACGGGCCCGTCCCTTCTCTCGGGGCCCGCCCAGCGCGGCCACGCTGAGCGGCGGGGAGGAGGTGGCCGGCCGGGCGCATGCGCGGTGCGCGGCGGAAGGGGCCGGGACCGCCGCCTCCTTGCCCGCCTCTCGGTCGCCGCCTCCCTCCCGGGCTGGGGCGCGCATGCGCTGTGGCGGCGGCAGGAGCGAGCGGCGGCGGCGGAGGGGGAGGAGGGAGGAGGAGGAGGAGAAGGATTGCCGCGTTCTCGCTGTCCCTCTCCTTCTCCCTCCGTGCGCGCCGGGCTCGCTCCCCCGCCATGTTGTTGTGAGCCCCTCGCGGCCCAAGGGGGGGAGGGGAGGCAGGAAGGAGAGGCGCCGAGAGAGAGGAGGAGGAAGGAGGGGGGCAGCGGGCCGGCAAGCGGGCAGGGGTGTCCCAGGGCCCACTCCGGCTCCATCGCAGCGAGCAGCGCCGCCAGCCAGCCCGTGAGTACCCTCGGGGGCCGGGGCCGCGCTGTCTAGGCCGCGGGCGGGCGGAGCGGGCGAGCGGGCGGGCCCCCCTTCCTCCAGCCCCCTTTTGTCTCCAGCCTCGGCTGCGCGCCGAGGGAGGGGAGGGGAGAGGAGCGGAGAGGGAGGGGAGAAGGAGGGCGGGAGGGGGCCATGTTGTGGCAGGTCACCGGGCGGCATTAATAGTACTTTCTCTTGTTTCCACAAAACTGCTTTAAAAAATAATTATTAAATTGGCAATGATCTCCCATTTCT
>WTSP01022318.1:151841-166082 GCA_025331215.1 Actenoides lindsayi | reverse complement strand
CGCGCGGCGCCACGGGGGGGGGCGAGGGGAGGTGGGGGAGGGGGGGGGGGAGTAGAGGAGGGAAGTGAATAAGCGCTCAAGAAGGACAAAGAAGGAGGGGAGAGAAAGGGAGTTACCACCGTCTTGGCATTGCTCTTCCTTTCAAACCTCTGTGTAACGATATTGTTTGCAGTGATGCTCAGACAGAGAGCACCTGCTGCTCTGTAATGATTCAGCCTCTTTCAGCTGCCGCTGTAACACGACAGGATGCTGCTGCTACTGTCACTTCTGCCGCTGCCGCTGTTGTTACAGATTTTGCTTTTGCTCCTTCTACCGCATGACAATTGTTTTCTTCGTCTAAGCAGATACCAGCCTCAGATGCTCAAGGTGAGAATCTTGCCTTTCGCTCTGGGCTATTGGTTCACTTAATCTGGGTCAATTTGTTTGGTATTTGTGGTTTTCTTTCTCTTGTTACCTTTCTTCCTCCTGTTTTGTTTTGCTGTGCTTGCTTTTGGGGGGAAGTTTCTTCCCTCCCCTGAAGAGCTGGAATTGCTTGAGAGGCATTTAAGGAATTATAAAAGTGGCCAGCAAACAGGAGTTCAGTAATTGCAAAGCTACTCTTGCTTCAGAGAGGCAGAGAGAGCAACAGAAGGCTCGGGGGCAGGGGGGTACAGGGAGGGGTCTCGTTTTTCTTGTGCATTACTCCTCTCCCAATTTGGATAATGTTGCTGAACTTGGACCTTTTGTTGACTCGTACTCTGTGATTTTTACAGAGCACTGTGACTATTATTACCGTCTCTTTTTGTCTGTGTCTCACAGTAATGGACTGTGATAGAGTTAAGGCCTTTTGGAGGTGAGCTGTGTGAAAGCTGATGCTTAAACATGTCTGAAGTAGCTGTCGACACTTTCCCCAGCCCCTCAGCTCAGCTGAGCCCTGACGCATCCCTTGACGGGCTCCCGGCTGAGGAGAACATGCCAGGGACCCAAAGAGAGGACAGGAGGGTCCAGGGGATAGCAGGCCTTGCCGCAACCTGCTGTGTGTGCCTGGAGGCAGAGCGACTGAAGGGCTGCCTCAACTCTGAAAAGATCTGCATCGCCCCTATCCTGGCTTGCCTGCTCAGCCTTTGCCTCTGTATCGCTGGCCTCAAGTGGGTCTTTGTGGACAAGATTTTTGAGTATGACTCTCCTACCCACCTTGACCCTGGGAGGATAGGACAAGACCCAAAGAGCGCTGTGGATCCTACAGCTCTGTCTGCCTGGGTGCCTTCGGAGGTGTATGCCTCACCCTTCCCTGTACCTAGCCCCAGGAGCAAGGCTGAAGTGACAGTGCAAAGTGACAGCTCGCTCGTGCCCTCCAAACCATTCCTCCAGCCTTCTCTGTATAACCGCATCCTAGATGTTGGGTTGTTGTCCTCTGCCACACCTTCGCTGTCACCACCCGTCCTGGAGCCTACCACAGTGTCTCAGGCGCGAGCAACAGAAACCAATCTCCAAACTGCTCCAAAATTTTGTAAGTAGAAGCTATGTGTTTCTTTGTTTTTCCTTCCACCAAAAGAAAAAAAAAAACCAAAACACTTAACTATTCTGCAGCTATCCTCAAAGACTATGTGTTAATGGCATGCAAAGTTTAAATGTGCTAAGATGGCTATAGCATGGGTTACCTTCTGAGGAGAGCACCTGTGCATGGCTATGAAGAGGGCATCATTTGGGACCTTTGCAAAGTGCCAGTACCACCCTCTCTCTGCATCCACTTGTAGGGAAGTATGTGATTTACTTCAAATGTTTATCTGATAGTTCTTCCACATGGTCTATAAGAGCATTTTTCTTAGAATTTTGATTTGCATCCTGTGCTGGATCTTTCATATATGTTTATTTTCTTTGCCTTGTCTGTAGAGCACTTCTGTTACCTCCTTCCTGAAGTCTGTTGCTGGCAAACATCCCTGTCATCCTCCTGAAACACTTTGAGAGAACAGTGCGAAAGACTGACAGTGTATTTGAAGCAGTTACAGACTGGGAATTATTAATTTAGGAGTTAGCTTACGATCTTTCCCTTTCTCTTAAAATAAGAGCACACATTTCTCCGCATCTTTCCCCTCCTCTAGGAGCTGATTCTTGTTGAACCTCTTTATCATACATGGTCTCATTGACTTTTGTGGGGCATCATTCCTGCCAATGCAGGAGGGGTTCTTTTCCAAACTAGTCTTTGCTCATCTTTAAAGCAAAAAAATATCAAGGGCAACTGGTTCTCAGTAGATCATAAAATATCAAAATACCACATTGTTGAAGTGTGATTTCTTTGACATTCATTGCTTTAATACATTAAACCTGGAGCAGATCAAGCCAGAAATTCCTGAGCTGTTTAAAATTGTGTGACTCTAGTAAAAGAGAAGGCAGCATGCCATTGTGCCAAGAGCAAAAGGCTAACGTTTCCTTTGGAAAACTGCAGTGATCAGAGTGAGTAACTGTGTTCTTAGAGCCTTGCAGGACCCCATCTCATTTTTTATTCCCCTTGCCTTCCCTGTAATTCTCCAGGATGGCAACTTCATAGGTAATGCATACTGGACCTCACCCTGGAGCTCTGAAGTTGCCCTAAGTTTGTTACTAAGTTTAGCCCCGTCAGGACTGGACTCAGTATAGATATGTGCCAACTGGGTTAGCTATAACATTTTGGGCCAACCACCTTGACAGTGAAAATGAGCATAATTACAGTGATTTCAGTGGAGGTTCTTTTAGCTGAGAGTCAGTCCTGAATAGCAATTCCAGAATCACTGAAAGAAAATATTAAGTATTCCTGTAGAAGCCCTGCTGCCTTTTGCTTAGATGAGTGAATATCGTGATATTAAAAATATGACAGCACTTTTAACTTCATGAAGTGACCAGGGACCACCATCCAGTCAAAATGGTCTCTTTCACGCAAGAGAGTGAAGCAACAAAAACCTAGTTATGTCAGGACAACCCTCATCATCTTGAATTTCCACATGTGATGCGAGCCTTTATCAATAACATGATAACTTCATATTGGAAGCAAATGAAGGGTGGGGGCCGGAGAGGGGAAAAGGTTCTTTGGAATAGTCACTGAAAAAAAACTCCACATTATCTTCTTTCAGATCTACACACATCTAGGAAATAAAGCTTGTCCAGAAATTAGGTGATTGTGTTTTTTCTTTTCACTGTTCCCTTAATTTTCTTAAGATAAATGTGTTTTAAGGGATCACAGACTTCCAGATAAATGCAGGATGAAAGAGGGAGGACTGGAAGCAGGTCAAGTTTGGGTTGCCCTGAAGGAGAAGGTTGTGTAGACAGTATTTATTCTAACTGTGGCACATAATTCCAACTATGGCAAAGGACTGCAATTCCCTGTAAAATAAAGTAAGAAAATATAGCTGGAAAAGTACACTGCAGAAGATCTGCCTAAGAATTCAAAGAGGCACGAAAAGAACTTTTTGGACAGCTCTAAAATCACTGTGTTGGGGTTTTTGAAACAGCTGCATTTCAAACACATCGTTGTGTTTTATGTAGAACAAGATTTGTTGGAGAAGTTGACAGAATGTACCAGTGATAACTTTTTCTTTTTTTTTTTTAATGAATGCCTTTGATAGCTATAACACTCTCAGAGAGATTGCTTGGATGGTAGCATCTACAAATTGAATTCTCCCTTCTTTTGCCTCTCAGTGTCCTTTTTTCCATTTCAGGCAGAGTGAGGTAACTTGTTCCCAGAAAGTCCTTTTTGTGCTGACTTTTTTTTTTCCAGTGCAGAAATATAAAACAACTGACACATCTCATATTCTGTGGCTGATGCATTGTTTCTGAACCAAGCCCTTCCATGAGTTTCCAAATCCTTTTCTCTTCTTCTCCTCTCTTTTCTGTCTTACTCAGCATATTCCCCTTAAAGCTTCAAGGTCATAGTCTGCAGAGAGCTAATTGATTCTCCTTTCTCCTGGAGCCTGGGAGAGAAATCAGAAGAGAGACAATCCTAGTAATTGTGTCTGGTGCATTAGATTTAAGATTGGTCTCACTCCTTTTATTATACTTTGCCCTTTATCAATACAAAAATAATCTCTTCGTTTCTGTTAGGTTTACATTATATATTGTGATATAATCTCTCCTTTGCTGAAGCAGAAAGGAAAGGTGAATGTTTTAAAACATTCACATATTTAGGGAGCATGTCAATTCTAGTATAATTGCACCAGAGCAGATTTCATTTTAAGAAGGACTTAATAGCACACATTAACTTACAATCTCCGTCCTTCTGAGAAGACACACAGATAGTAAAATTGCTGATACAAGTCAGAAGCTAAATTTTACTTCTTCCTACACCATCACCTTTGAATACAATTCTACCCTTTACCAAGGCTGGTAATAGATGTGGCTCTGTAGTACCATCAAGACTGTGTTTCTGTAATGACTGCGCCTATACATCTGCAAAAGAACCACTCCCTTCTTTACAGGTCCTGCCACTTCCTTCTCTTTTCATTTAAGCAGATTTGCCCCCAGATAACCCATCAAGGTCTGTGTGGAGCAGCGTTTCTGGGGTGATAGCTCTGCTAAAGGAGTGCAGTGCTCCTGCATTTTTGGCTCTGCCCCAAAGCAGAGGTACCTGAGCCCTTGACTTTGGGATCACAACTCTCCTGACTTGGTGAGTTGCCATGAGGCACATAAGAGGCACGGCAGGAGATAGAACACGGCACAGACTTTTCTGGAGTGGGTTTTCCTGTGAGCAAGGCAAAATGCCTGGCAGAGGGCAGGGTCCAGAAGATGCACCTCCCTGGCGGCATATTCACACTGCCCCTGCACCCTTTCTGCTTTTGGCTCCGCTGGTCACCTTGGGGGTGGAGCACTTACAGGCCAGCTGCAATTTCATTCTCCCTCTTTCATCTTGCTTGTTCTTTCTCAGCTCCCCATTTGATGTCCTTTCTCCTACACAAAGTGATTTGTGAATATCTATATTTTACCTCTGTGGCAGGCTGGAGCAAGCCTTTCTCTCCAGCCCTGCAGCCCCGCTGAAGGCTTTGATTTATGGATAGCGAGGGTTTGTTCATAGCAGCTTCACATGGTACTTGTTTTCTTGAAACAGTTCAATTCTGATCCATGCTCTGGAGTTCAAATTGTCATCACAACACCGTGGGGTTGAGTCCATGCCTGGCAGCCTCTGAATGAGTCAAGGTCAGGAATGTCTCACAGAGCTGCAGGGAACAGTATTCACAAGAGGGGAGATCAGATCATCACAGGCTATATACCAGTCTCTTCTACACTCACTCTTACTATGCTGGGCAGCACCACAAGGGAGATTGCTTTTTTTCCCAAAGCTTGAAGATGCAGGAGGAGACCACCTTAAAGCAGATGTTGCTCCATTTCCAATACAGTATTGATGTTGATTAGCTTCAGACACTTGATTTAAGTGCCTGCATTAGGAAGCTAGGTGGTCTTCAGCTTTGTATTCAGCATAAAGGGAGAGAGTCCCCCAGGCAATTCCCAGCCTGACTCTAGCCAGTGAGCATATAGGGAGACTAACATAGCAATTCAGTTTCTAAGTTAAATGTCTGCTACACAATATAAAGACTGGTTTTGAAAGCCATGACTTTTCTTTGTCATGTCCTGTGAATTAACCATGTCTTGTCACAGGTTAAATTATAATTAACCACTGTTAAGACACCAGACAAGTTTTGAGCCTAACTCAAAAGCTCAGTATAGAGGTGCTGATCTCGGTAGGCCCTTAAGACACAACTGGGCCTTCATTAACAAGTAGCAAGTGCCACTGTACTGAGCCATCCAGTCTGTATTTCCCTGAAACACTTCTTTCTGTACTGTCTCAAAGGTAATGGTGGCTTACAGATGTGTATACTCATGGCAAGAACACTCAAGAGTAAAGTGGGATTGGGACTACTGGGGTGCGATGCATAAAATGTTGCAGTTTTTAGGGTGTGCAGGTCTAAGTCTTATAAAGTTATAACTGAGACTTCTCTCCCCAGTCCAGTTAGTCGCACTATCTTTAAAATGCCCTCAACAGGCACAGAATTTGTTAAGACAAATTTACTGTTTCATTTCTTTTTGTATCTCTACCATCCCCCTTTTTAACGTTCATTGCTTGCATAGAAGCAGTTCTTCTATTTAACATGCAGAGGACTGAACTAATCAGTCTGGCATTTCTTTGTCTTGGACAAGCACCCCAAATTCATACCTTTTTAGACTACCTCATGGGTATGTTTTTTCTTTCATGCACCATGCATCATGCTTGGAATATAATAGAGAAAAAGCAGGATTTCCTGAAATATTTTCTCTTAATAACAGTCTGAATTTCTCAGTGCAAAATAGTAGTCTGCACTTGTATTTATTTTTAAAAAATTCATTTTACTTTGTAAACTTCACTAAGTCATGTATTCATGCTATATGGAACTTCTTCGTGGTCTCCGTCCTCATTTGTATACGTATGCATATGTGAGTACAGAAAATACAATAGATAGATGAAGTATATGGCTATGGTTTCTTCATTAAAAATTACATCAGGAACTGTACTGCATCATAAGTTTTGAAGCCAAACTATTAATAATTGATATCATAACAAAACCGAGGGTTTGGATTTCCATTGCAGCGGACTGAAATTATCCTCCTTCAGTATCTATTGTATTTTTAAGTGAAATGTTTTATTTCCTGCTCGTTCCTTGCAAATAAATGCACACAGCAGCTCACCTCAGATTTGTAGTGTGCGACGTTTGGGTGCAGAGAAACCCTGGGGAACTTTCTCAGCATCAGATGAGAAAGCAGAATTCGGCTTGCTGGAGGTTAAGTAGCAGGTTAATTGTGATGCAGAGCTGGAATTATATAAATGAGAGTTTTCATCATTTGCAGTCTTGCTAATGGAAATGCAATAGATTTGCTGCAGAAATCCAACTCAGAATCAATAGCAGTGCAATGAGGCAGCTGGGTCAGGGACAGCACATGTGATGCCAATCTATTGCAGACACTACCTGAATAGAGACTGTTCTGGCGCTCTGTCAGGAAGGGCAGGCAGCCCTAGAAGATGCCATGACAGGTAATGAAAACTTATGAAGGGAAAAAGCCTGCTTCACCTAGGATGGGACAGTGTTACGAGAAAAGGCTTTCTCTGACTAAAGGAAGACAACTGTTGCCTTTGAGGAATTCAGATCTGTTTGGACACAAGGATATTTTTTTTTCACAAGTTACTAAATTAAGCAAAGACTGGAGTTTTTGTGCTTTAGCTCATCATGTTCAGGCCACATGAAATCAAGAAAACACTGAGTCATGGTCTGTAACTTTGGAAATGAGTAGGTGGTTTTAAAGTATCTCCTGCTAAGGGCCTTTGCCCTCTTGTTCCCCACACAGACCATGGAGAGGAGTCGGTGCTGCTTTATAGTAGGTACACTGACTACCTTTTCTATTTTTACTGCAGGGAGCCCAGCTCTTATAGAGTGAGCAGCATGAATCACATCTTGATCTTTCACGTTAAAATGTTATATGAAGTACCAAACTCAGGAGGAGGTACATATTAAACTGAAGACCCTGAGCATGACTGTAGTTTGGCAATTAGAGGGCCCTTGAAAGCAGCAAGGGAGAAATACCTATGCATTATTTTTGGGCATATAATGTCTGCTTATTTACACCCTGTCCTGTTTCATCCTGTCTCTCATGGCCCTCCTGCATTCCCAGTAGAGCTTAGTCACTGAGACAAAAGGAAAGGTTTTAGCTGGGGGAAAATGGACAGGAACAAATCCAGTGGGGCATGGCTGGCTGCCACTCAGGGCTACTCTAAGTTAAACCAGAGGCAAGGTCCATTCAGCTCTGGACAATATTGGTGGTATTGTGGCATCCATATATTACCTTTGCTCCTGTATTGTTTTATTATGAAAGCCTTATTTGAATATACCCTTGCAGAGTATATTCAGTTTTTTTCACATATGCTTTCAGTACCCCCTCCCCCACTTTTTCATTTTATATCTGTGCTTCATCCTGGAACTTGCTGGCAGTGCATTCTCATAACTCAGACAGCTTTTTATTTTGGCAATGAATATTGCTTCAGTTTTTGAGATGAAAGGAAATCAATACTGGGTTGGTAGTCACATGGCACTGAGGGGAGTATATGAAGCTATGATCTTAAGCATGATTCGTGACATAGCTCAGTATTTCTATGGAATTCCTGAAAGAGATTTGAATTTTACAATTTTAACAGTCAATTAATTCATGTGATTAGACAGATCAAAGGAGAAAAAAGAGAGTATCAAGCTCGTTCAAAAGCTTTTCTCTTACATAAAAAAAAAGACTCCAAGCTCTTAAAATATGACTTGAATCTAATAAGAGGGGAACTGGAAGCCAGTGTAAAGCTGCTAGAACTGGATCTTGAGAAGAGAAACTTATGCTTTTCACTATACTAAATTAATCCAGATAATTCATTTAGTTTTTCAGCTTGAATGAAATGGCCTTAATTTTCACCAGCATAAAGTTTCTCAGGTCCGTAGCCATGTAAGACCTAGCAGAGCACTGCGATGCGCTGGTCTATGACCTAGATGACATAGAGTATCTTCCTGACAAAGATTTCTTCCAGACCCCCACCAGTTGTGGTGTGAAGACTGAGAGTGAGACTGTTTCTGCCTTTTCCCTTATTCTAGCTTCTCTTTTAACCAGAACCACTTACTTTGACTCTGAAAATAGTTATTTGTATTCTGGTCATTTGTTCATTTACACTTTTCTCTTCTAGGTTAAAAATCTCTTCTCTGCCGTGTATTTTCCCCTCACAAAGGTGCATATACACTATAATCAGCTTAGCTTTGGATAAGCCTTTTTGACAAGATAGGCAGGCTGAGCTCCATAGTTCTCCCCATGGAGGGAATTGTTTTTAGTCCTTGAATTATTTCATCCCCCTTCACGCTTTCTTAGTTTTCAGATAAATAGAGCTATAATTTTTATATGTTACCTACACATGGCCTGGTCCAAAATCCCAGCAAAGGACAACAAAATCTGTTCAGTGTCTTGGTCAGTGTTCTGAAGAACTCAAGTTGCATGATGTAGCACCAGTGTCTGTTTAATATATTAAGCTGTAAATCAGTAATAATGTGCAATTAGAGCAGAAGACCCATGTCTCATACGTGTAAGGGCCCTTACTGTCCTGCTTTGTGAACCCTAAGGTTATGTGCTGCTTCTCACTGGGCTGGTACAACAGTGCAAAGGAACTGTCAAGGGAAGAAAAGATAAATATTGCCTGGCGTTGTCAATGCTCTGTGCATTTTAGGAGTTTCATCTTTCTCATTCCCCATCTGTTTCTGTCCTGCCCTGAAGGATGCCCTCAGCAAGTCTTCTTGGGTGAATAGGAGGCCAGCTTAATGGTTTTAACTATGCAGACTCCCCTAGTCACCTAACTTCTGATCATCCTTTCAAAGATTTCTCCCTCTGTGCCCTGGTGACACTTTTCCCATTGTTGGCCTAAGGACCTTGCACCAGTTTACCCTTCATTTTATTTATGTTATTCAGTTTATTGTCTCAGCTTATTGTCTCAGCTTCCCCAACATTGGGTTCCTTCTTCCAAAAGCAGAAACATACTCAAAGTGTGGATTTGTGGGAAGGACTTTGGTGTTTGTGTATTGCTCCTGTCTGCCCAGATTAAAGACACTTTGCTTATGTGATGGATTCTTTTGCATTTATGTCCTACAGCAGTTCTGTTGCATGGACTCAGACCAATAGCATTACGTGATGCCCAAGCATCTTTTATCATCACAGGATAAGGGAATTAAGGAGCATGATCATATCAAGAAAGTCACAATGGCTGATAATTTCAAGATAGCTGGGATTTTCAAAACATTTTTGTATTTTCAAGATAGTTTTTCTTGGTCTGTGGGTATGCTCAGAAGTATGGTTAACAGTGTAAAAGAACTACTGCCTTAGCAAGGGAATAGAGATAGACAGCTGCAGGGGAATGGAAGACCATTTCTGTATCTAGCCTGAGCTGGACAGGGAACAAACTAAAGAGGGTGTTGTTAGGGCTTTAGGAATTACAGAGCACAGGATAAAATGGATGACAAAAGGTTGTGTTGATAGAGGGGCTTGGAGACACTTGAGTTCATATTTGCAAGAGCCGATCATCAAGTAGCCAAGAAAGTTCCAGGAAACCATGAAGAAGTGGTTATATCTACCAAGCACAGGAGATAAAGAGAGGTCTGATCCTTTCTTGACAGGAAGAAAGCATGCTCTTCACTGATGCCGAGATCGAAGGAAGTACCCTTTGTGCATTGCTTTTCCCACCCTCCCTGAAGCCTGTAGCCACTCTGCAGCAAATGCTGTGAAGTATCTCTCTGACATTGAATTCTGTCCCATCATTTTATTCAAAAGCCCTCAGTGCACTTCAGCCATTGCCTCATGGAAGTTAGTCAGCCTACTGTACTTTTTAGAGACACTGATTTAGTGATTATAATATTGAGAGATTTTGAAGATTATGAGTAACAATTTTTGCAAACTCCTTCAACTACACTATTTTCAGCATGTACAGTTGTGTATGTATAGTGTTCATGAGCTATGTTTCAGGATCAAAAAGCTAATAAATGCATTAGCACCAGATTCTTTCCTTCAAAATCAGTTAACTAAAAGATACCTCAAAATTCTGCTTTTGCTTTATAAAATAGTATCTGGCCAGGAAATCCAACAAATACACTGGGTTTTAAACATGTGAAGGTTCAAGAACATGGCTAGCAGTGGCTCTGTTGCTTGCTAGCTCCAAGCATTTGAATTTACCATGCTGCAGAGCTTTTCAAACAACCCTGTAATTTTCCTAGTTGTTGCTTATCAACTCTTTAGTGTGTGCAGTTTTTCATTCTCCAAATTTGGAGGATGGATTAAAAAAACATGTTCTATAAGTGTATTCAGATAACTGCTGCAAGCCAGGAAGCAGATTTACTAGCTGTGAATTAGAGGATGTATCAGTTCCCTCAAGCCACTTGGCTGGACAGAAGCTGACAGGGGAGAGGGCTGAAGACAAAGAAAACAGAAAAACATTCTGACACTTCCTGAACAGGACTGAGATCCAGCAAGCATGGCATGTCAATATGCCAACATTCAAAGATGAATTTGGTATCTAAACTGACTTGCCCCTAGCAGATATCTAGAAGGTTCCCCAAGTTATAGAGTAATACATGGTTATGCTTTGCTTTTGCTTTTGCAGATTATCTGCAATGTCTTCTCAGGGCTGTTCCTGATACTTTCAGGATGCTAATACATATTGATTTTAGCAAATGACTATACCAGTGCTACTATCTGATGTTAACTAATTTCATTTGTGTATTAATTTTCATACATTACTCTGTTTTACAAATGGTGAAGGCATAATGACAAAATATTCTTCATCATTAATTCAAAATTATGATTTAGCAGAAACACTGATGAAGTTTTAAAAAAACACAGTTTGCAAATGTTGTTCAAGTCATGTAAATCCTGCCTCTGCAGAGGAAGACTTAAAAATGTCAGTCGATAGAGAAAGGTCAAACACATAACTACCATGACAGGTAGTGTAAGAGAAAATTTGGGGTGTTCAGATCTGGCAAGGAAACCCTGCATCATGTGAGAGTAAGCTGAAAATAGATGATTCAATCTAGAAATTAACCACAGTTTGGTTAAGAATAAGCTGGTTCAACTTCTGGAATTTTTGCTTTGGGAGTCTAACTGACCTCCACCAACTGCAGGAGAAGAATACGTGTCCCACCCAGTAATGTCCCCAGTTTCACTGTCATAACTTGCTTTCCCAAGTTAACTGATTCATATGCAGATTTCTTCATGTTTACAATAATTACTTGAAACAACTCTTTACCTACACAATGACTCTAGTTTTCACTGAAAAGTAATGGGCAGCTTAGCTACACTGGCCTTTGCATTACCTTGTGGTGAGTTCAGTATTGAAAATGCTTTCTACCTTTCCAGTTGTAGCTCAACCTCTCTGTGCTTGCATGTAAATTAGTAGAAAACTTGGAATCATCATTTGAAAACTTGAAATGGCCATTGGAAATCTGACACTAATTCTGCTTTAAATTCTGCTAATTTAAAGAGCATTATGTGTCATCCTTGTGGGGAGCCCATACGGTGAATATTCATAAAATATAAGAAGACTCTGCAGCAGAACTATCACAAATCTGGAGTTACTTATAGAACTATGAGAGTTTCTGGGGATGTTCACTTGCTAAAAAAGCTTTTAAGTTGTTAATTTGTGACTTCCCATGTGTGATCTCAACCTTAGGCTTTCTTTTGCTTCATTTTCTTGTGTTGTTTGTGATCTGCCCTTTTCATCGCCTGAGAAGCCTTCAGGCTTGTGCTTCTTGGCATTCTCAGCAGCCTCAGACCCAGAGATCTGCTCCTGAAGGCAGCTCATGTTTTGAATTATGCATAAATCCATCACAGAGGGTCTGCAATTCACAACTTCTTTTTGGGGGTGGTAATGTAAGGGAGTCTAAGTACTATAGTGACACTTCTCATTTTTCATGTTCTAGCTTGGTTAAGAGCAACCCTTGCATTGTGTCATTTTTCTCCCATGTGAGTGTTTAATCACTTGAGAGAGTACCAGCCAGAGTTTTGTGGTAAGATTGATTATACTCCTAACAAAGTGTTTCCTTCAGCTGAGCATCAGGAAGTAGCCAGTTTAGCTACTTCAGACTGGGCTTCAGTCTGAAGGGCAAATGGTAACTGTGACTGAAAGGTCACTGTGGTGCATGCCAGCCCTTTGGGCTGCATGCTGAATGATACTGAAATTCTGGATGGGATTCTGGATACTGGAATCCAGTATGGGGGGGAGATATTCCTGAGTTGGACCACATAAAAGTGTGCTGTGTTTCTGAGAAAGAGAAGTGTCGGGGGGCAGGGGTGAGAATATCCAGACCTGCAAGTAGAGAAGGATGTTGCTGTGCATGTAATGATGATTTTGTTCTCACTGTTAGCCTATGTTGCCACAGGGCTGGTGCTGACTTGCAGTATCACTGCTGGTGTCAGCAAAGCTCACTGCAGGACCAGCTAGGTCCCCAGTTTGCATGGCATGAGATGAAGAGAATCATAGTGGAGTTATCTTTTGCTAACACCCCACCAACACACATTTTGACAGCAGCCTGCACTCATATGCATTAAAAGCCTGGAAGTGAACTAAGGAAATGTACTCACCAAGACCATTTTACAGAGCATGAGTCAATAATAACATCATAGGTGACAGTTTACAAATGTTTCACCTTGTTTGAATGAATTTACAGTCTCTTAGTGCCAACAGCTCCTCTTACAGAGGCCTCTGTGATTTACCTGGTATCTCAGAGGAAACTTGAAGCAACACTGAGAATTACCACAGCCAAAGAGTCCTCTCTTTAAAGGGTAGCACATACTAATGAAAATCTAGGGAGAAGGGGGAGAAAAGTCACAAATAACGTCTATTAAGTATGGTTGCATATACAACAAAGCAAAAATCCTTCAACTCCAGATGTTGGGTTTTTGTTTGTGAGAGATACTGTTTGAAAGACATAGGAAGATGATACATCTTCACTGTTCAAAGACATGCCTTTCTGGCATTTGTTGCTAAAATTGGATGAAATAAATGTAAACAAAATCAGATTCTGACATTTCAAGTTAGGCTGGTTTTCTGTCATTACTTCATTTAATGTAATAGACTGTTAGCTAACAGCTTCCTTCAGAAAAAGAAAAGAAAAAAAAATAAAATAGTAAAGTTGCACTTCACTGACATTTGACAATTCACAATTTATCCAAAGTCTAGGGATCACATTTCCTAAATATGAGAGCTTTGAATGTCAAAGACTTGTTCACCACCCTTCAGAAGAACCTCAACCAGCTTCAGGGCCTGTTTTGTGTTTGTTTCTATTTTCTGTTTTCGTTTGGGGATTCTTTTGTTTGTTTTTAGCAGAAATTGATTGCTTCTTTCCAAATCTTTGCTAGTTTCAATTTTTGTACATAAATATGCAGTCAGCTGGTCATTTTGAACACCGTCTGCTCCCATGGCTGTTTTTTCACTGTCTGATGTACAGCATGGGTGCAGACCACAGTTACTCAGCCACTCACAGAACCCCATTAAATTTAGCAGCTTTGACTTACACAAAGCAAGGCTGCAGGAATGACCTTCACACCATCACCTCCTATGTCTCTGGCCAGAGGATTTTTCCTGGGGTGGCAGTCACCATGTGGCTTTCCTGCTTGGACCAGGGGAAGAAGGAGCCTGTGCTCTGCTGGACAGAGAAGCACAGCAGTGGGGAGGAAGAGGAGCTGTGAAGGGTCTGCCGCCCCATC
>WTSP01022318.1:107596-133915 GCA_025331215.1 Actenoides lindsayi | reverse complement strand
AAGGAAAGGAAAGGAAAGGAAAGGAAAGGAAAGGAAAGGAAAGGAAAGGAAAGGAAAGGAAAGGAAAGGAAAGGATGAGAAAGTATGATAGGACATGGGTGTTACCATTATGTGATCATAGAATCATCAGTGGATTTGCCTGTTGTGAAAAGTCATAGAAGAAAGAGGGAACATCTCCTTGGATGATTCATTATCTGTGTGTGGAGATGAATCTCATTACCAACTTTATGAAATGGTTTCACAAGAAGGGGAAAGTTTGGGGGAGAGATGGTGAAGACATGAAGAGAGGGGGAAGGAAAATGACAGGCACAGTATGAGGTTTGAACACTGTACTGAATGATACCCTACCATTGCCTAGCGGCTAAAAACAGCCTCCTGCTGCAATGGATATTTAATCTGTCTCCAGACTAGGTGTGTGAAGGTTTTACAAATGCCTGTTTTCTTCCCAGAAGGACAGAAGCAAGCTGCAGCCCTACTGCCCCCTCTACACACAGGCACACAAACTGGTGACCTGCATTTACACTCATTTAGACTTTTGTTTAAACTAGACATGGAGCAAAGCCTGCATGCTCAGCCTAAATAAAGGGCCATTGCTCTCACTTCCACCAAACCCCTTTATACTTTGGGAAGAGTGGAAATGGGCTCAGGAACCAGGAAGAATGAGATCCTTGTGGGAGGCCAGCTTGAGGTGGAGCTGCTCGGGCAGTTTATCCCTAGAGATTTACAGGAGTAGGTTTCCAGCTGGTGTTGCTCTGAGGAGCTCTTAGAGCAGGGGACCTGTACGTATCAGCTGATGAAGCTGAAACTCCCAAGCCTACAAGCATCTGGTACTGACTCACTGTTGGGTGCAGCAGCTGGGCATGGATATAGTATGAGAAGATGCTGACACCTCATGCTTTTTGCAGCAAATCCAGCCATAAAAATAGGAACATGCAGGACCTGCTCCTCACCCTAAAGGAGAGGCTCACCTTGTCAACAGCCTGATGCAGAAGCCGTGAGAGGGGAGTTGTACAGAAGCTGTGAGGATGTGGATTTGTTTTAAATTTTGTTTTCTGTTCTTTGCTTAAAAAGAGATTTCTTCATCCAAATCCCCTTATTCCCACTGCACACCCTGGCCTCCAGGAAATTATATGTAAAAAGCAGCTTTAGTAACAAAGTATTGCTTCTGTCATATTATTGGCAATAGCGTGTATCTCTGTAGAAACTGCTGCCTTCCTGCACAACCAAACCTCTGCCTACAGGAGCTCTCCTCATTCTCAGATTTCTTAGCTTCCCCATGTGCTCAGTGAGAAGCAAGGTTTAATGCAGTGATAAGCAGTCTCTGAAGTGCAGTTCTGCTGCTGAGTAATTGAAGCCAAGAACCAGGCTGTTCCCAGACCTTGTGTGACTCTCAGCATGGCCAGCACTGCCCATTCCCTGTAGTGTCCCTGGCTATACTTCTCCATGTCCAGTGGCAATGCCTCCCTGAGAGCCCTGCCCTCTTCTGTCTCCAGTCCTGTAGGTCGATTTCACACAGGCAAGGGTAAGCAGTTCACTTTTGCGGAGTATGTGGGCTTTCCTCTTCCTGTCAATGTAAGTGCTAGTTAAGAAAAAGGAAAACCCTTGTCTCAGTTCTCTTGTTGTCAGCAGACAATAGTCATGAGCATCTTTCTCTGAGGTGAAATATTACAAAGCAGTGTGTGCTTGGTATGGGCAGCTGCTTTTGACAGTGACCAGGCAAATCTGACTCTCCTAGGTAGAGCTTTCACTTGGGGCTTTCAGAACAGCTGACCAGAAAAAAATCACATTAGCAGAGGAGTACAGTCACTGCTGGATGGGTAAGAGGCAGCACAGGTTTCAGGGAATGACTGCATGCTGTGGTTGGGTTTTTTTCTTATTTGCTTGCTTTGTTTGTCATTCAAGGACTTTCCCTGACACCTCCTTTATGAGCACTGCTTCACTGCTTGGGCCCCAGCACACAGATACACAGACCCTTCTGCAGGGGTCCCAGTGGGGCTGAGAGCTGTTTCTGTATGAAAGTGTTTAGGAAAGGCATCAGGAAATGAGAAGAGGTCAGGCTGTGAGAACTAGAGAATATGGTTTGAGTTACTTCATAGCTGAAACATGCTGACTAAGGGCAATTACGTATTTTCCTAAACACTGTGCCTGTCTGTATTTCCAACCTAACTCAGGGTGTGTAAAACACGGAGGGATGGTCTAGCAGGCACTGCCCAAGAAAGTAAAAAACTGTACCAGAGAAGCTGGTGTGGTCCAGCAGATCCCCGCTGGCCAAGTCAGCCTGGGAGAAATACCAGTGATGTCAATCGCTTTGCTGAGCCTGGTTGGGATCCAGCCCTGGAAGTCTCAGCTAGATTTTAAGGTTTGTTATGTTGGACTCACTGGGAAAGACAATTATGTGGATGAGGCTTCTTACCCTTCTGACTGGCCATGGGTGGATTTCTAGGCTGTGAGACATGCACAGAAGTCACCCAGGGCAGTGCTTGAAAGCACTGAGGTTGTAATGTCTCTCATTCCAGCACAGAGAAAGAGGCCAGAAAGTGAAAACAGGGCATGGTTTCCCAGGGTGTACTGTTTCTACCAACTGCTGTAACCCTTGGCAGTAGCAGAGGGAAAGAAAAGAGACCACATGCAAAGATCTCAAAGAATGAAGCTGAACTGTTAGCATTACTGAACCGAGAACTCTTATACCTACACACATATCTGGGAAGCTATTGATTAGCATCCGTGTTGCAGGCAGTAGGCTGATCCTGGCTCTGAATAAATGCCTCTGAATAAAGAGGATGATGGAGTTGTCTGTGGGCTGGAGGGAAACAATGTGCATATGAGACAGGCGAGTAATTCACAAACCTCTGACTGAGTGTACCCAGCTTGTGGAGCACTGGCAGCAGAATTGCTTGGCTTTTGAGCAATGATATATAGGACATAACAGTAAGGGCTTAAAAAATATTCTTGGTTCAATTGCAGCATGGATAAATTAGGACAAGTAGCAAGCTGTCCAGACAATGTTGGAGGCAAAAGCAAATTCCACAAGTTTATCAAACTTAGAGACTTACCTGATATTGTGTTCAAGGAGAATACCTCTAACTATTAACCCAGCAGACATGGGATTGGGACCATATCTAAGCTGACACCATATTAGTCAGCTCAGTTATCTCACTAAGAGTTGTTCACTAACATATTCATCATATATGTACATCAGGCCAACCGCATCACAGATGTAGGGAGCCACCTCTGTGAAGTTAAACCCCTGGAACACCAGCAGAAAGTGGTGTTTATGCAGTACAAGAATATTGTGGGGTTAAATTAATTTGTTGAAACTGTAGAATCCTGAAGAGATATCAGTGGGCTTAAAGTTTACCTGTATTTTTCCAACTCAACCTGTCAATCTACCAAAAGATACTGCTTCCCAGTACAGACCTTAGCTCATTTAAAAGTTGGAATATGTATGACTTAGTAGTGTGTATGACTTATGAATAGGGTTCTGCTGCCTGCTTGTCTATGTTACTGCAAAAAAAAAAAATCTTCGGTGATGTGACATGGAAATCTCCTGCCATCAACCAAGGCATTTCAAGCAGCCATTATATTTAGCAGGGCATGCTTAAAATGGATTATCAAAAAAGGTTGCATTTCCATCAATAGGTTAAAAAAATAATTCCTTCTCTCTTTTAAGATGCTATGGAAAGCCTCAAATCTTTCCTCTGAATGGAAGAGATTCTGCAGTCAACTGAGTACTGTTCCAGAGTCATCCAAAGCACAGAGTAACAATTAGCCCTGAAAGACAAGTACATGTCTTCAGGTGAGGAGGAAACTGTGTCCAAGATCTTCATGCATGTCTAAGCAATGGCCACAATGCAATGAAAAAAAAAACCAAACAAACAAAACCAGACTAGAGAGTAGATCTGCTGTTTTGTCATTAATTACCCAGTATGAAAACCCCTATGGAACAATGTCTATAGTATGCTGTTTTCATGAGACAGATAATCTTAATAGAAGGGCAAACCATGAAGGACAGAGAAAGAATTTACAGAGCCAGGAAAGGTGAGGAACCAGAAACACTATTTAGGAGTGCTTTTTGTAAGAATCTGGATACCTCATGTTCAGTCAAAGGCAAATTTCATTGATATTAGACTGGTGTAGAAAAAGAAGGTTTAACATCTTGGCTTTTACTGAGCACCCTAGTGAAACAATGTAGGTGTCCATCTCTGCAAGAAGGCACACTGCTGAGTGTAATGGTAGCATGTGTTCATGGTGACAATGTCAGAGCAGAAAATATTGTAAGACAAAAACCAGAGGTAGAGGAGATCCTTTCCAACAGTCTGATTGTTTACAGGCGTCTAGGGAGGGAAAAGAGTCCAAAATATCACAAAGTCTATTGAAGTAGGGATCCTGTCTACACCTAGCTTATATTTAACAAAGCCCAAGTGGCTAAGAGTCATTAAAAATGGCAGAAAAAGAAAACAGTAAACTTTCCCTTGTTAGGAAAGTGGCTAATGGAGATCTTCCAGGTTTCTGGGTTTGTCTGCCAGGGAAGAGGAGTCAGCTGGGCAGCATCTACCTTTCTACATGTGTGGGATAGCCCCAGAGCACTCTTCTACCCAGGGATAAAGGACAGTCTCAGCAGCCCTGCAGGGGTTGTGCCAAGGTGCCCATGTGCAGTGCAACACAGACGATTAAAAGCTGTTTTTCTTGGTTGTCACTATGCACGTGGTGAGTGTTTTGCCAAAGCTGCAGTGACAAGCTAGGTCAGCACTACCTGGAAACTACTGATACACAGCTGAATATACCCATGAAGTACCAGACAGCCTCGGCTCCCATTTAAGGGGTGGTATGCGAGGGTAAAGCCAATTCAGGGGGCAGCAACAAACTGGAAAAAGAGACAGCTGGAAGGGTATGTTGTACCTCACATCATGATGGTTGGACTTTGGGCCGTCTTCTAAGACAGTAAAAGTGACAAGCACCAGTGAGAGGAAGGAAGAGAGTGTGAACTTTGGCTGGAAAGTAAAAGACAGTCTCTATGACTCAGAACAGCTGTGCTCTGGAACAGTTCTTGAAGGAATGTGGTGGAGATGACTGGAAAGGCAAAGCATGCTGCAGTTCCAATGTTGCAACAGGTTTTCCTTTTTGTCACCCCCTTCAATTCCTCCTTGTTCTGTTTCTCCTGAGGCCAGCCCACAGCAGTAGTCAGCAGCCTCTGCATGCTCTAGCTGTGGAGGCTGTGGGCCAGGGTCCAGCTGTGTGCTAGGCAACCTATCACTCTCTGCTTCTGCCAACAGCCACATCTCAGGGCTCTGGAGAAACACCAGAAAGTGAAGACAGGTTAGAGGGCAGACTGTGAGGAAATTTCCAGGGATAGCTTGAGTTAGAGACACCCGGAGCATTACCCTGGATATTCTGTAACATAATGCTGTGCTGAGTGACCTGTTTGATGCTATGTTTCCTTGAATTCTGGTCCCCTAAAAATTACTGTTTTCATTCTGTGTTCAAAAGGTTCTTTTCTTCATTGCAGCCTAACCTGAGATGCATATAATCATAACAGGCTGCCTGTGTATGTCAGCTGAATATCTCCACAGGAAAACTCTATTGTTTTTTATTTCCTTTAAATTTTATTGCCTTCAAGTTGCAGTCAGCATCACCAAGTTGTAACACCCCAGTCTGAAAAACATGCTTTCAGTCCCTGATGTCTTCCAAAAAGCATTTTGCAGCCAAAAAAAAAAAAAAAAAGAGGTATCAGCTAGTATGCACTGAGAGACGTGAAATTACTAAAAACATCTGCACAGACAGCCTTACAATATACCAGAAAAAAATAAGCATTGATTAAATTATTTCTATAGTGATGGTGTTATGTTTTCCTCCAAATGACTTTGTTTTAAAAATATTTCTTTATGTGACAAGATCTTCCCAATTCCCCAAATTGTTTAAAAGACTCACTTTCTTAAGAAGGCACTTTGTCAGGTTTTGAATGGAAATTTTTTTATAGGAAAAGGATGAGCATGTTCATCTTTTGCCTTAGTCACCTGAGCTCAAGGAAATGTACATTTATCTGTACCTAATGTGAGGAGTGGTTACAATACCCATGGCCTTGTGGGACTGGAAATAGAACAAATGTTTTTCTGTTGTCTGTAATACAATGCAGCGTATGTTTTTGTAATTAATTAGTACTCTTCTGCCGTACGCTGACCACATTTCATAATCCTGAAGACAATGTATTGTATTTGCTCAGAAGTGGACAAATATGGTAGACCCACTAAGGTGAGGCTGCTGCAGGTCCATACTCTAGCTCCAGGCAGCAGCAAGGACGGGCATGCATTCCTAGCAGGTATGCATACTGACACACGTAAATACACATGTGATCAGTACAGATGTGCACACCTCTTACCCAGGAAAAGAGTTAGAAAAGTTTAATGAGAAGACTGGGCAAACTGCACTGATCAGGTGCAAGGCACAGCACATGCAGACCGATGAGCAGCCTGTTTACACAGCCTTTTGTGACTTTATCCTCCTCTTTTCCCATGCTTGTTCCCTTCCTCCCTTTCCCTGCTTTTAAGTCCTCCCTCATCTCATCATGAGTCTCGTACAATACCAAAAGGCACTTCCTTTGCATCCCAAAAGGAGTTCCAGGCACCCATAGGCAGCAACAACCCTCTGTCTAAAAGCTGTTCCAGAACGCCTTTCCAGTTGCACCACAGTGGTGGGTTTCATCTCTCCATGTGTGGCTGATGGCTCTTGTAATGGGCCTGGGCACGGCCAAGCAGGGTACAATTCAGATCTCTACCCCTCTGCAGTTGTTTCTGTGCACTCCCTTGCAGATGAGCAAATAAGCTTTCATCACATAACCTAATGGTGTTAGGACATAAAAGAAAGCTGAATTGTGATCACAGTGACATGCACTCTTCTTTCAACTCTGTCATTCTCCAAATTTAAGATTAATTACACTATGGGTCTTTGTTAGCTATTTCACTTAGCAGGAAAAAAAAGCAACCCTAAATAAGAAATCAGGTTTTCCTGCTGCTTTGTATTTGCCTTTAGCAGTGCTACATGCATGCAAGCTACTTCTGTATGCTGTGGTTCCCAGATTGCCTCCAGGGACAGCTTTTGAATAAGCTTTTTTAATGTAAATTTAGTGTTGTCACTGCCTCAGGTGTGAAGTAACACAGCCACAGCTATATGCCAGTGAGGTGATGCTTGAGTTTCGGATCTCATGTATCTGGTGGCCAGTCACACAGACAATTTCATCTTGTTGTTTTTCTTTGGTAAGCCTGATACTAGAGCTGTGACCTTCAGCTTTGTCACCAGCTTCACCCGTTACAAGGTAGAATTTCTGGCCCAAATTTTCCAAAGGACCGAGTGTTTTGGTGCACGATCAGTGGAGTTGAGGGTCAGAGGAGGGGCCTGATCAGGAGGACCCAAATGTGCAGCACTGTGGGGTCCTTCAAGAAACCTCTAAATGAACATCATGCAAAAATTGAGGATCCATCCCTGCAGTGCTGTTCACCTCTTTTAACATGCCCTGGGAAAGGCACTAGTGCTGGGTAGGAGGTGAGAGTGTCAGGAAGAGGTTAGGTTGCTAACTTGATTATGGGTCTGACAACACCATGGTGCTTTCAGTGCCTCTGCTCTGCTTAGACTTTTCAGCTGTCTGGAGACTGGGTACCTGGAGAGAGTTAACCAAGGTCCTGTCAGACCTTGACAAGCATTCAAGCAAAACAAACTTTATTTAAACACTTGTTTACAGATTAAGTGCAAAACTGTTTTCTCCTGCCAAAATCTAAGTCAGAGTTTTTTATTTCCTCTGCAGCAGTAAATGACATCATTGCCACTCTTTTACAGTGTTAAGCATGAAGGAGGCCATCCAGTGCTGAGCAGAAACAGAAAACAATTGCTTAGAAATCTTGCATAACAAATAAATTGCTTTCTTTTAAACATTTAACATTTAAATTGTAGTAGCCAATGCCTTGTAGATAAAGTTGTATGGAATTTTCCATAATGACCCCATGTTGTCAGCCCTTTACAACTTTGACAGACTATTCAAATGGAATTTTTTTCTGCCTCATCCTGTGGGAAGAACATTGTTTGGAAAGTTTCAATGAAAAACAATTTTCTGCTCTTCTGAGAGCTAGATTAGGAAATTTTTTTGCAAAGCACATTTGCCTGTGCTTAAGAACAATGTGTGAGTACCTAATGGATGTGCTCACACAATCACACCCTCAGGTGACTTTTTCAATATAGATATTCATATGGCTGCCAGGGACACCGCTATAAAGCACACATACCAGCATAATGTTTCATTTATCAGAAAGGTAAAACAGCTTTGCTAATGTTTGGGAGGGACAGAGTATTGTTGGTGCAATTTGTATATCCACATACAAGCTGCTTCTTCCCAGACCTCAGTGTGAATATTAACTCATATCTGCCTCTGTTTTCTACTTCTCCGTCTATCAGTTTTGAAACTTGTCTGAATTGGGTAGAATCTACACCTGGTGCAAAACTGCCGAGCCAGTCTGCATTGCAGGCTTGATATCCAAGCAGTGATCCTGAAGATCTGCCCTGGGCAGCGATTTACTGGCTCACTGGACTCCTGCCAGCTTCCTAATGACTCAGCAGTGTCATTCAGTCTCTTCACAAAACCATTTTTTTTCCAGTGGCACCAAATTTTTGTCTATGTGGGATGCTAAGTTGTTGCTGTTGTGATCAAGGTGTCTAAAATATCTCTGCCCCTGTGGATCTCTGTGGAATGATGTGTTATAAAGGGGAAACAACAGGGAATTAATGGAAGGACAGAGTTAGCAACAGCAAATTGATTTGATTTAGTGAATTCCTGATAGAAAAAGATAGATATTATGCTTACCAAGGTAACCTTGTTCTCCCAAAAAGGGGCAGAGGGAGAGAGGAGAAGGGGACATTTCGAAGAGAAAGTGTATACTTACTAGATGCAAGATTCCTGAGAAGGGAGAAGCTCTTACTTCACTTTTGGCACAGCTGCCCAATTCACCATTAAGGGGAAGTAAAGATGATCTGCCTCCTGGAGTGAGTCAGCATTGTATGCTGTCTCGAGAGGAGTTTTCAGGGTGTTGCTTATATTCTGGATGAATAACTATCTGGGATTGTGAAGACCGTGTTGTCCTAAAGCATGACTTTTTAATTGTTGTTCACCTCCTTATTTATTTTTTTTCTTTTATTTTATGAATGGACTAGTTTACATTTAGCTGAAAGATACAGACTAGCTGATTCACTTGCTGTAGACTTAACTGCAAATGGAGAGCAAATTAAAAATTAACAATAGCAAAAAACCCCCAATAGTCATGGATAAGAGCTGGCATGATCAGCGATCCTTCCAATTGCATTGAGAGGATGTATCACAGGCCACATTTCTATTTTCCCCTTTGATTTGTTATGAGATGCTGTGAGTAATGTTAAATAGCTTATGCTGCTATGCTTCTCCCATTCATTTCCTTAATTTCTTGGTCATCTAAGATAATGCCCCAGCAGACAGAAAGAATGAATGTTGGCTTAGAAACAGTGGCTACTTGTCAAACTAATTCTGGCTACTCTAGAAGAAAAGTCTCTTCTATATGTCTAAATAGCTTTCACTCTCTTCATCTCCACTTTTCTCCTCTATACATCAGCAGGTTTTGATCTGAAAGCCTCGTCTCAAACTCAGCCATCACTTAAAATCCTGGGATAGTAATCATAAGACAGTCTGGCCAGTATTTTAATGAGCATACAATATTTCCGGCATTGGATGAATTTCTGTTGTTTAGCCTTTTGTGACCAAGAGTGAGTGTGTGTGCAAGCACCTCTCTGTGTGTGTGCATGGGCATACATGTGTGGTTTTGCTCATTGATTGGCTAATTGTCTTGGTTTCTCTTTTTACCTGCATAGGAGGATGACTCCAAGTGGGTTGTGACTAACAGCCTGAATTTGCATTTCATCTGAACTGGGATGTGTTTCTAGTTGCATTATGACTGTTGCATAAATTGCATTCAAAATGACAAAAAACAGTGCGGCATGTAAGGGCACATGAAAAGGAGAATGCACCATTTACTAGTATCTCTACAACTGCTCTTAGGGAGAGCCTAGTTCTTTACTCAGGGCTTGCCCAGTTCGTTGTATCTGTCACAGGCTGCCTGTGTATCCTGCAGCCTCCTGCCAGGTCAATCCCCAGCACCCTTGAGCCTCAACACTGAATCTGGGAGCTCACTGTGTAGATCAATCAGTGGGAAAGGGCTTTTTTACTGTTTCTCACAACCTTGGTGGAGCTGAGACAGTAACACTTCCAATGCTGCCCAGAAAACTCAACTCCTTTGGTCAAACAGTGCGTCTAAACCTGCAAATGTACAGGCACCTTAGTGGAGCAGCTCTGAAAACCCTGCACTGGCCATGAAGCAGCAGCCCTGTGTTCAGGTACCGTCTGTGGTATATCACCATTAGCCTGAAAGCAGAAGAAAAGGGAGTGTCATTGTGTTGTGAACTGAGAAATTACAGATTCTGCCCAAGGTGCCAATCATTGGAAGCCCAGTGCAGACAGGTTTGTAGCAGGCCTGTGTCAGGGGTGACAGGCCCAGGTAGAAGGAAGGGCTTTGAGGTCAAACAGCCAGGCTGGAAGTGGAAAGATGTTGAGATGTGGGAATTACAAATTCAAAAGATATTCTAGCCTGGCTAAGAACAGATTTTGCACAGGCAGGAAGTGTCCTGTTGGCAGTCAACAGGTAAGAGCAGCATCCCCATCCACCAAGATGTGGGGGTGTCCAGCACCACCTGATATGAAACAGTCTCCCATGACCCTGGACCTTGGTCCTGGCTTGCCCTGTGGAAATCCTGTGCAGATTAGCTAAAGTTGTGTTTGTTCTTGATGTTTCTGGGGTTTCACACTTCATGTAAATAAGAAAAAGAGAGCTCAGAAAGATGCTCTAAGATGGTGGATTTGGTTTTGGTAACCCTGCAGCATTTCAGGAAGAAGTCTGTATATGATGATCTCAGGTTCCCACATAGCATTTTTACTTTAAGTGCATATTCTTCTATAGTGAAAAGTTTAATAAAGTTTAATTTAGTACAGTTTAGAACTCACAGAGTAGAGGTGGTTATTTTCTTTGTACCCTGCCCCATTAGAGAAACCTCATCAAGTCACAGTGTAATAATTTATTGTAATGCTTTTACAGTTTGCCTTCTGATTAAAAAAAACCCAACAACAACAACAACAACAAAACAAACCTGTAGGTCTCTTGTCCCCAAAAGCCCTCATTTTCTGTGTTTTTCCTTTCTGCCCACACACACACCCTAGGTTCCTTTTCAGTATTTTGCATTGTGACAGCAAAGCCCTTTATTCAGCCTTGGTACATTACAAGTGTCCAAGCACTTAAAGAAGTAACATTCCACAAATGCCAGCAGTGTCAAAAACCCATTTAAAAACCACACTCATGCAACTGATTCTTTTCCCCACCACCGTGGTTTCAAAAATCTGTGAGCTGCAGACACTGTTGCTGTAAAAATCAGTCTTTGCTATTTCAAAACAAAAAAGAGCTGATGGTGTCTCTGTAGCTAAGGCTGTGATTAACTTTCTTGTTAAGCCTGCAATTAATCTTCTCTCCTATTGTGGTCAAATTAAATTGGTCCATCTGTGGTGTACATGTAGTTCTTTCTAGGGACTAATAGCTTCAGAAATTCAAGGATAACTGAGTGGAAGAGAGGAGGAATGTTGTCAAACAAAAACTCAATATTACCATTTTTACATGTCTCTGGTGGCTGCTGGATGGAATAAGGGGGAGAATGATATACAAAAACAACTCCAGCAAGACACTTAGATTCATGTTTTTCCGTTGTCTTAATTGAAAGCCAACACACTGGTCTGTGTAAAGAGTGAAGCATAGTAGCCCTAGCAGAATGGATAAAACAAATAAACTCCTCCACATTTCTGGCTTGGGTTTTGTACTTACATGAAAATAGATCTCCTCTAAGCCAGGATAATGAAAAATTGCAGCAATCTTGCTACATATTAATAGAGCATGATTTATAGTTTTATAATAATCTTAACATTCCTTCTTTTTTTGGCATTCTGTGTTGTGTCACTAGCAAAATGTGCCTGCTTACAGCTTCAGACTTCTTCATTTGTTAGTAATCCAGGCAGTGTAGAAATGAGGGTTATTCATCCTTTTTTACCTTTGTAAGCATTTAAGCATGAGCAGGCATCAATCCATATCAAAGCAACACTTCTTTTAATTACACAGCAGCATTTAATCTGTTAATTCAAAAGGCCAGACATGGTTTTTCTTTCTGTGCTCAGTATGAAAAAAATATTCGATAGCTTGACGGCCTGGCAGGATAGATGGGACACTTTGCATGGGCCTGCCTTAATAACTGCCAGGGACATTTGCTAAAACAATTGCTAAGTCTTCCCAGTATGGAGTGAGACATTGATTCATCTTCATTCCAAGTGGCTCGGCTCCACCTACAGCACTACTGCATCGTGTAACTTCTTCCTGCCCAAATCAGCTGACGCTAGTTTTTCTCTCCAGACCATTCCTGTGGTTCATCATCACATATGAAGCATGATATAGGCAAGATTGCTCTGTACCCACCTGTGTCCCCGGGGTGCCAGTGACACTGTGCATGCACTCAGGAAATTACAAGTAATTGCCGAAGTTTTTCCGAATGTAGGTCTTTCTGATGGCAATAAAATTAATCCCAAGTCTTCCTTGTTATATTTTTCCCATCGAAGTTTTGGGATGTCTTGGATCTTTCAGTGAAGCACTAGATGGAAAGCCATCCTGTTTGCTATGTATGTGTGACAGATAAAACCTTACATATTCAGAGCTGAAATGAGTGAATTTTCACTGTGAATACAAGGGGTTCAGGAACTGCTTGTCCTGTGTTTTGCCATACACAGCTCCAGCCCTTCATTGTCCATTGGGATTCAGTAGCTGAGGGTTACTCAGACAAAATTAAAGCAATGGTCAGAAGAGGTATTCCAGAGGAACAGGAAGTGAAATGAAGTTTCCCCTCTCCTGCTAAGCTAGCATGCCTGTCAGCATGACTCATCAGGGAACTACAGCAGCAGATAGGATTTTCTTAATTGATATCTGTCTGCAATCAGGTAACCTTTAGTATCCTTTAATGTATGTTAACTCATGTTGTTGTCACTCGGCAACTGACTGTTACATGGTGCTCTCTCTCACTGCCCCGTCCCATTCACTCCATGCCCATACCCCCATCCCAGTGGCATTTGTGTGAATGGAAAAGCAGGAGAGGTAGAAAGTATTTGAAGAGTTTAGAGCTGTCCTTTGGTGAAGTTTAACAGCTGATTAACAGAGAGAGGAAGACAGCATCATACAAGTAGTCAGGTCTCCATCTGTGGCTAGGTGCCATGCTTTGGGGCCACGTGCGTATGCATAGCTTCCTCCCAGGTATTACAAATGGCTAGGTGAGATGTGTTATACGGAATGTTCTTTACAGTCCCTGACCAGTTCATGAAAGCCACCATAATCTGTCTCTGAGACTAAAAATAAATCCCTGTATAGTTCTCAAACATGGTTAGAAAACAGAGGAAGTGCCCTTCCCTGTCCCACTTACAAAATCAGCCATGTATCACTAATATACCATTAGCAATATTACTTATGCTTACCTGGGATAGACAAGGTCTGTCCATGCCTGTGCAGAAAGCAGGCTACACCTTTGATCACAAATTAGCTCTGCATCATTTTCTTCTCCCCTTGAACACCCCAGAAGAGAGAAAAGGGAGACAGCCCAGCATTATGTACACTAGAAAAAGCCAGAGGACAATTCAGAAGAGTAAGGAGCTCGCAGGCTTTTCCAATTTGCTAAATGCAGTTCCTTCTGCACACTACCCTTGATCCATGACTCACAAGAGATAGTATTTCCAAGATTCAGAATGTTTCCTTGTGTGCAAGGTGATCTGTTCAGAATGGTAGTAACAAAGCAACAGCCATCAGAAAAGAGACAGCCCGTCAGGAAAGGACTGTCTTCTTTCTATATTACAATGGCTTTTTTTTTTTTTTTTTTTAGTGTTCAAGTAGCTGGTGGAATATGGGAGAGGTTAGGAAAACCGAGGCAGAAGACCTTTGTGTTCCTAACTTTTCTGAAGCACTCGGTCTAGAAAAATAGCACTGCAGAGGATAGATATGCATGCTGTGCCTATCTTTGCTTGGGATTTACAGTAAGCAGAACAGGATGCACTTACTAGGATCTATGTCTCTTGGTGCAGAAGCATTTGGAGGAATTATCTGTCAGTGCACTCTTTGAATGTCAGTGGAAATTAGAAGATCCTTAGCTATATTCTTGTCTCTTGGGAAGACTATTACAAATATATTTAGATTCCTAATCCCTATTTAAGCACCGCAACTAACTGAAATGTGTGGGGACTTCAGTTCTCATGTGAACCTGTCCCCTGGCCTTTGAGCTCACAAGGTGAGAGCAGCACACAGCTCAAAGGGTAGGGAGATGCCTCCCATGACACAGGGGGCAAAAGACAACCCCTCTGCTGGAGCTCAGAATATGCAGAGCCCATCATATGGTAGGCTCTGTTCTTGAACAGAAGCATTTGCAACACCAGGGCCAGAGTGAAGTGACATTTGAATAAGTTAAGTTAGATTGCTGTATATCAAGAAAGAGACCATTACTGAGGACCAATGTACTCTTACGTATCAGTACGAAAATAAAAATAAGGTTGCAAGAAAGCTTTATTGCTGTACAGGATCTCAAGTGGAGACAGTTCTACAGGGTTTGTAAGGATATCTCTGTTTGTTTCTCATACACTTTGAGAAAGGAGGGTTGTGCAAAAGATGTTCTTCCTTTACCACAATTTGTGGCTGTCCTTAACCATGAGTGAAGACCCATGCGAGACCTGTCTTCTTCACTGCCTTTCCTTTCACTTGTGTTTGTGTTGTTTTTCATCTTTACTGCTTAGTAACACAAACTACTGGATAAATATCTGCCACGCTTTCACCCAACCTCACAGTGAGGTCATGCAGCTGTTTGTGCTCTCACAGCCCACTGTGATGACACCATGACTCCAGATATCTCAAGCAATGACTTTATTGCAAGTCCAGTTGAGACAAATGGCTTTGAGGCAACAGTTCTTTTACACAAGGCAATATCCAAGTATGCAGAGCAACTGCAAAGAAAAAATGCAGTGTGGCAAGCTCGCAATTATCACATTAGCTGTTAACTTACAGTCTTTCTTTGAGTTGTTTTTGTAATCATTTGCTGAGCATCTTGTTCTTTGAGCTACTGTGATATCTTGAGCTCAGCACTGTACCTTGCCTGTACTTTGACTTGAGTGATCTCCCAGATCTCTTGAGATCATATTCGTGAGTTAGAATGCCTTGGACAGCAATTTAGGCTCTTGTGAGAACACGTTTTATCGGTTTGCCACATGCCATAGACTGTCGGGCTCTAACCAGTTCCCTTTTGGGGATGTCAGTTTCATGTTGTATAAATCACCACTTATCATCTCCATCATCTCACATCACCAATCATCTCCACTTTCTGTTTGTCTGGGGTCCTCAACTCCCCTACTCAGTGCCTATTCATGAATGAAACTGCCATGCTACTTCTACTTTGCCTTTAAGTAAGTAGTTACTGAAAGTTGAGTCATTTCACTTCCTCCAGTTCAGTAGGTGACAGTAATGGAGTGTCATGGTATGCCCACAATGGCACTGAAATTGATTCATTAAATTGAATCAGTTTAAAGACCCAGAATTTGATTAATTAAACAGCTTGCTTGGCTAGTGATTAATGTCACTGTAGGACTGAAATCTGTTTGTTTTTTTTTTCTAGAGAACAGGAAAGATAGAGAAGATAACCCCTATAAAGTACAGGCTTTGGCACACATCTAATTATCAGAGCAGTGACCAGAGCAGATTTTAAGTGTAATTGAATACTGGTTTTTTTAAGTCAAAAGAGGAAGTTAATGCTAAAAGATCACAAGGAACAATCTTATATTGATATGGAGTCAGCCGTGAAAGATTCATTCTTGGAGTAAATGCAAACTCACATCTCTGAGTCATGGATCTTTACAGCTAGTTAAAGACCAGCTGAGCCTATTCAGCCTGAGACCATGTGAGTGGCTACCCCATATCACCTGCCATTTTTACTCTGCCAAAAGAGAACCTCAATAGTGGCAGCCAATGTTGGAAAGTAATTTTCATTTAGCATATACTAAAAGACATAAAGAATCTTGCAAGAACAAGACCTAGGTTACTTATGCAGACTACTACTTAATTTGTCAGAAAGCTTAGCTTTTAATTTAAGGAAGTTCTCACTGGAAAATCTCCAAGGAAGTATGTCACCATCTGTCTCCTTTCCAGGAAGGTATCTATAGTGAATAAGGAGAAATGCTGGCAACTAATAGCAAATTTTACCCTTGCATTTGCCAGTTCTGGCCCTAAAGGCCACTGGTCTATAACAAAGCAGTGAATATATGATATCAATCAATCAATACAATGGCTGAACTAAAAAACCTAAAATTAAAACTTGTTACAATAAAGTTTATAAAGAAAACCCTCAAATTTTTGTTCTGCACACATCTATGTCTCTAAACACTCCACTTCTGGGGGGCTGTCACATCACAGTGCAGACTGCTTGGGTTTGGCTAGGTGATGCCTTCCAACCCATCACCTGTCTTTGAATCATTGATGCAAATTACGTCTCTCCCTTCTTCTCCAGCTCTGGGCTGGATATCAGTGAGGAAAACAGGAAAAGGGAGGGGGGGATAAAATAGAAAAATCGTTTTTATTAAGACAAAAGAAAGTGAAAACTAATAGAAGGAAATGCTTTTTCACACAATACACAATTAAGTTATGGAACTCACTGCCAAAGGATGTAACTTAAGCCAAAGACTTCAGGCCTGTTCAAAACAGGATTAAGCATAATATGAAGAGCAATGTTAGCCAGAGTCAGAACAGTTAATACTTAAAAATAAACAAGATATTTTGGAGAGAATATAAATCCTTGGGCATCAGTACAGAATCCAAGCTCTAGCTAACAGGGCTTAGGATGAAATTTTCCTTGGGCTGCTTATTCCATAACTGAGCATTAGGAAAGTATCTTCCACCTTCCCCTGAAGCATCTGATGCTGGCCACTGTCAAGGAGGGGACACTGGTTGACTGAACCCTGAGCCAGACACAGCCTGGCA
This sequence comes from Actenoides lindsayi, assembly GCA_025331215.1. Taxonomy (NCBI): domain Eukaryota; kingdom Metazoa; phylum Chordata; class Aves; order Coraciiformes; family Alcedinidae; genus Actenoides; species Actenoides lindsayi. Next base: position 116,768 of record WTSP01022318.1, on the reverse strand, counting down.
ACATCAATTTTCTTTAGTTAAATGCAACTTCAGAATAAAAATTAGAAAAAGAAAATAAGAAAAAGCTTTGTGAAAGCAGAACAAGTTTTCTTATTTCAGATTCTGTAAGGAAAAAAAAAAAGAAAAAAAGCAAGCAGAAGTTAGCCTAACCTCAGTGGAAAGCAGGAAACTTAATACATCATATGTTGATGCAATCTATTGAGTTCAGCAAGACCTAACCACACACATCTTTAAGTCTGAGCATCAGTATGAATCTGAGAGGCCACATCATCTTTTTCCACTGTAACACTGGGGCCAGTCAAAAACCTTTTCTATTTTTAATGTTGTTTTTTAATTTTTAAAGTAATCTCGATGGAACCTTCTGTGCAGGACAGGAGGTGTGCAAGTTATGCTAACACAGCAGGGCTCTTGCCAAGACTAGGTTTCTCCTGAGACCTTCCAGAAAAATCTCAAAGAGCTGCAGCCCCTGTGAAAAAAAACATCTTGTTTGTACAAAGGTATTTGTCAGCATTTGCTCCCAGTGGAGAGGAAGGGAAGAGTTCCCATGTTTTGGATGTACATGGAGGGTAAGACTGCAGCAATGGGATAGGAAGGGTGGGAAGAGGGGAAAGGAAGAATTTGGAGAAAATATGGAGACAAGTAAAGAGGAGACTGGCCCAAAAAAGATGGTACAGTTCAGTGAATTGTTCAGATGCATCTTTTTCTAATGAGTAGGCATGTACAAAAAACCCACGTGCTTAAGAGACCAACTCCCAGTCACCCAAGACTTGGATTGAATTCTGCAGTTCTGGGGCAGAAAAAAGCCCTCAGAGAGCAGCATAACTGCCTTCTGTCTGTCTATCCGTCCACCTTTTTCCTGCTGTTATTGTTCTTATCCAACCCAAATCAGCATGTTTCCTTACTGTGGGGCAGTCTTTTCCCCAGTGTTACAAGCAGCGATGTGGCAGCAGACCTAGGCAATCTTAAACTTTCCCTCCATACATTAAGGGTCAGTTTCTGGGATGCACTCAGCACCCATAACACAACCTCAGCTCCTGGTTAAACCTGTTAACCGAGAGCTTGCTCAAAGGAGCCAGCAAGAGAAGCACTACCCAGTTTTAAAAACTTCACTATAGGCAGCATCTTCAACAAACAACAGTCCCTATAGAAAGCCACAGTGGGAGATGGACTTCATCTGAAAATCAGGTCCTGGTAGTGGAAACAGCCTGCTTTTCAGCCTTTGGGAAAGTCTGCCCCCATTTTGTTGGATTATTATTTATTGCTGCAAGATTTGTTTCCTTCTGAATGTGAAAGTCGAGCTAATTTTCTTCTGTTTTGTTCAACTTCTCTGCTTCCAAAATGCAAAGCAACCTCTTACTAAATCTAGAGAGAGGATGGTATTAATACTGGAGATTTTTCTATTCTAAAATGAGACAAACAACTGGAAATAGATTAGAAAATCAATGTTGGAAATGTGGAAGGGAGGAAATACAGGGTCTCTTCTTCATTTAGCATCATGTGGCCTCACCAGCATGAGTCTGGTTACTGGAAAATTGTCACTTTAGTAAGAAAGTTCACTAAAGCATCTGCAATAGTTTCCTGCTTAGTTCTTGGACCAGATGTGCCAATAAGAAAATGACAAAAAGACGAGAAATAAAAAACAAGAAATACACCTATTTATAACTCAGACCAGCTGTAAGGCTCAAAGGACCCTTGAGACTGGTGGAATGAGGAATGTGAATTAAGAGCTCCCCATTTCCTCCTTCCCCTCTACCCTGAAAAATATATCGTGGAGTGTATTATGTCTTTCACGGATAACTGGCTGATTTTTTTCATTGGTTTTCTCCTGTTTACCTCCTTGAAACTTTTGGATCAAAGGCATTGCTTATTTCCTTGTTGAAAGTTAAACTCTGGCTGCAAGTAGGTCAGTCAAAGTTTCATTGTCTCTTGGGTGACCATATCTGTGCAGATCTGTTAGAGCAGAGCTCATGGAACAGAGCTTTTTTTCATGCTTCATATTAAAAAGAATTGTCAAATAATACATGATACAGGGGGTAGAAAGGAAGAAGACAGCCTCTTAGGGGACAGTGGGAAATGTAGGTCCCTGGATACTGAAAGACAGACTATAGGAAACAGGCCTGTTCTTAACAGTCCTTTGTGATAGTTCCCACTTTGTTAGATTTAGCTGACATAGGACATAGGTGAATTAGCCCAACTACCTGTTGCCCAGAGGGAAAGCCAGAACCAGGCTGCTCACCCACTGTCTTGGCCTTTGCCTAGGACAACCAAGCCTTGTTACTGCCTCTGCTACTGACCCTCTGTCTATCCTTGAGCATATCAGTTCTTATCTTTTATCTGTCCAGTAGCTTTGGGTTGTAATCACCATAGAAGTGGGTCTTCACTTGTGGTAAAGATATTTTTGAACTAGAAACAGCTTATTCCACTACTACCTCAGCACAGCTGTAGTTCAATAATCTTTTGGGTTTTAAATTCGGATGGAGACCTCTTCTGCCTAGAGCATGGTGCTCAAAGGCCCAATTAGATATTAGGAAACATATGTATTGGAATGGGAAAAATATGGGGAAAATGTCACAATGTCTTAATAGAAAATGTTGATGTACTTTTGTCTGTAGTGCTGCCTGCTGCTTAATTTCACAGATGGAATAGCAGAATAGAATGAGATCCAACAAAGAGTTAAAGGAATAGCAGACAGCTTTGTAAAACTCTCAGAGGGTTTTTCCTATATGAGGAGATTTGAGCTGAAAAATTTGGGGGATATAATGCAGGAGCTGGTGACTTTAAAATGCCATTGAAAGAGTAGACAGGAGGTTCTGCTCTCTTTGGCCACTGGTACGAAAGCAGGGATGTGCTCGCTCCCACTGCTTGGTGGACTAAAAAGCTGTCAAAGGCAATCTTGCTTTATATCACATGTAGTAGAACCTGTTGCCACAGGAAATCATTAGGCTGAAGCCAGAACAATGCTGCATTGCATTAGATTTCTGTGCATGGAATTGTCAGGAAAGCACTGAAACTGCTCAGTAGAAACTGTCAGAGACCCTGTTTTTTCTTCTGGGGACTATTTTCGTGGTAATGTTACAAGTGGCAGTATCTGGTCAACTTCAAATCCTGCACCAAAACAGGAATATAGGCCAAAGCAATGGGTAGGTGAAGAGGGACATTACTCTGGCTCAGTCCAGGAAACAATGCAGATGAGAGTGGGCAGCAGAAGGAAATGCTTTAGCTAAGGAGCGGATGAAGCCTTGGCTGATCTGTGTGGTTATCAGAAACTGATTTTGCTGAGGTCTTTCAGGCCAGTCATCAGCATCAGAAGGCAAAATGGCAGCTTTTCAATGGCAGCCAGCCAGTCGCTTCCAGACAGACAGGAATGCATCACAATAGTGTGGACCTCTTTCAACTTGAGTCTCATAACACATGGGTAGCAAGACCTTCTAGCTCCAGTTGGTACAGGTTTACCAGTGCTACCCAGAGCAAAAGGTCTTCTGAAACTTGTAGGAGAATCCACCAACCCAGAGAGGGCTGCTGCAGAGGTGAGCGACAACAGCAGATGTAGCACCACTCCTCTGTACATGCCTTTCTCCTAGGTCCATCTTTTGCTGCCCAGTGGTGCTCAGGTCTCATAGACTCACTTTTTTCCGTTTCAAGTCCCCTGACTCTGGACTATATGATCAAAATAAGGGCACAATAACAATGCGTCTAGGTGTGAGAAGCACAACTCCAGTTAGTACACAGACTGAGCTGATAGCTCGCTTCAGGTTGTGGGAGCTGTATCACTACTGATGAACATCCCTTGTCTTCCAGAGAGTAGACTGGAGTTTATTCCACTCTCCTCTTACACCATGCAGATCTTCTCAGGAAACACATTTGTCTCTAGAAAATTATGTCCTGGCCCCAAACTCATAAAAATGCATGGTTTGCTCCAATCAACAGGTTCTGTGTGAATCCAGGCTACGAACAGATGTAGCTTGACTTTGACTCTCTCAAAAACAACAAAAACAAAACAAAGCAACCAAAGAAGTAAACAAACAAAAGGAAACTGGGGAGACCAGAATTGGACACAATACTCCAGATGTGGCCTCACTAGGGCAGAGTAGAAGGGGAGAAAAACCTCCCACGACCTGCTGGACACACTCTTCTTTATGCACCCCAGGTTACCATTGGCCTTCTTGGCCACAAGAGCACATGGATAAATTCTTGTCCACCGGGATGCCAATATTTTTCTCCATGGAGCTGCTTTCCAGCAGGTCTATACCTACCCTGTGCTGGTGCAGGGGGTTATTCCTCCCCAGGTGTAGGACTCTACATTTATCCTTGTTGAACTTCATTTAGTTTCACTTTGCCCAGCTCTCCAGTCTGTCCAGATGTTGCTGGATGGCAGCACAGCCTTCTGATGCATCTGCCACTCCTCTCAGTTTTGTATCATCAGCAAACTTGCTGAGGGTGCACTCTGTCCCTTCATCCAGGTCATTGATGAATATGTTGAATAAGACTGGGCCCTGTACTGATCCCTGGGGAACACCACTACCTACAGGTCACCAGCTGGACTCTGCACCACTGATCATGCCCTCTGAGCTCTATTGTTCAGCCAGTTCTCAACCCACCTCACTGCCTGCTCTTCTAACCCACACTTAGTGAGCTTCCCCACAAGGATGTTATGGGGGACAGTGTCAAAAGCTTTGCTGAAGTCAAGGTAGACAACATCCACTTCTCTCTCTGTATCTACCCATTCAGTCACACCATTGTAGAAGACTATCAGACTAGTCAGACATGACTTCTCTTTAGTAAATCCATGCTGGATACTCTTAATAATCTTCTTTTCTTCCATGTGCTGAGATATGATTTCTAGAAAGGGCTGCTGCACCCCCTTTGCAGGGATGGAGGGGAGGCTGACTGGTCTGTAATTTTCAAGGTCTTCCTTCTTGCCCTTTTTGAACCTGGAGTGACATTGACTTTCCTCCAGTCCTCAGGCACCTCTCCTGTTTTCCATGATCTTTCAAAAGTGATGGAGGGTGGTAGAGCAACAACATCAGCCAGCTCCCTCAGCACTCATGGGTGCATCCCTTTGGGGCCCATGGATTTTTGCATGTTCAGTTTACCCAAGTGCTCTTTAACACAATCCTCATCAACCAGTGAAGAGTCTTCCTTCCTCCAGGCTTTCCTTCTTATTTCCAGGATCTGGGATTCCTGAGGGCTGGTCTTAGCAGTGAGGACTGAAGCAAAGAAGACATTGAAGGTTTGGTGGTCTGTAGTAGACACCCACCAGAGTTTCACCCATATTTGGGTGCCCCTTAATTCTTACCCATAAGCTTTCAACACATTCTTCGTTCCTACACACACACACACACACACACACACACCCCCCCAGCCCCGAGTAGCGCTCAATGTATTCCGGTTGCTCACACACATAAAGAGCAACTCCACCACCTTGCCTTGTTGTTCTGCCTTTCCTAAAGAGTACATAGCCATCCATGACAACATTCCTGTCATGCGAGCTATTCCACCATGTCTCAGTAGCTGCAATGTACTTTTCCAAATGCTAAGAAAACATAGAGTAAATTTCACAGTTAAATCAGTAACATTTTAGTTCTTGTTGGGATAAGACACATACCCCAAGAGCTTTCTCAATAACATTTGTGATTTATGGTCTGCATACCTCATAGCCTTGAAATTCATTGATCCTTTCCTGAAACTTTTCCATTAATTAGCTTTCTGTACTCTTGTACAAAAAGCCAGTGATGGCAGAGACTGAAGGAGATAGTTTCTGTCTCCAGCAGCCAGAGGAACTAGAATATTCAAACTGCCCTGGTGCCAGTACTTGACACACAGTATCAGCAGCAGAGTTCACTCCAAAGAAAGGCAAGAAAAGCCTTTTCTTCATCCACCCTGACCTTCACCCCAGGTATTCAACTTCCACAGGTTTTTCCCTCTTTCCAGAGGCCTGGAAAAATAAAAGAATCAGTGAATAAGACCTCCCCCAGACACTTGCTTCTGTGTTTTGGGATTGATACCAGAAAGCCCCATGCATGCTGTGGCTGTGATTGGCTTCAGAGTTCCAGAGCTATGTTGTAAGTCAGATTCCCTCCCAACAGGGTTTGGGAGCTGAAGTGGATGTTCTTTGTGTGTGACAGAATAGGGTTTTCCTCTATTTGAATTTCCCTTCCACCACAACATCGTCCACATTTCTTCAGCAGTTTAAGGGTGCCTCCACAGAGGCACATAAAAGTAAAAAGGCAGGTGGAAGAAGGGTACAGGTTGTCGCTTTTCAGCCACTTTTTCATCTGGCTTTAGCAGTATAATATCTATTGCATATGGCTGGAAAATTTCCTCCTTCCCTTCAGACTCCAGTACCTTTAAAGACAGCACACAGCCCAGTGTTTCCTGCACTAGAGGAGATCAAGCCTGGATTTGGTCTAAGTTGAAATAGGTACACGCAGTTACAAGGAGGGCTTTTTGTGAGCATGTTAACATGTTGGAAGAAGAAACCCTGATAGCAGTCACAACATAAGCCTCTAGATCCTCATAGAAGCCTTAGAAAAGGCTCCTTTTTCCAACATTTTAGAGAGTCTAGATGTGCTGTTGCTATAAAATATCTCTGGACTCTTCACCACCATGCACCTTTAGTCTCACTGCAGTGAGCTGAAGCTGCACTGAAATCAGAAAAATAAGAGGAAGAAAATGGAAGGGTTGTTAGGATGCTTTTCACTTCTCAACTTCTAGTTCAGCCTAATTTTCATCAAGGGAGGTTCAGGGAAGTCTCAGCTAGTCCAATTGGGTGCTGAAATGCTCAAGTGTCCAAATTCACTGATCATCTCAGATATCCAAAACCCGTGCTTGATAATATCAAGGGCCTACAAACCTTCAACAATGTTCCATCCATCTATCTCATAAATTGCTGGTCTTTCACTGAAAAGTGCCACCTACTCCTTACTACCATGAAGAGTTGTCTGTTGTTCAACAATGCCTGAAAAAAATGTAGCAGATTAATTAAACGGAATATGCACTTACCAGTCCCCTTGACTTCATTGAAAAATGCCCATACCCAGCACCTATGAAAAATATACTGTATGACATCATGGTATAATCAAAGAAACATCTAACTACAGCCAGAGTCAAGGACACTGCTGAATTCTGGAAGATTCACATCAGCTATGAAATCTTGCCAAACTACTTTTTTCGTGGCAGTGTGCTGATTCTAAGGGAGGATGGGATTGATTCAAACTCATGAGCAGGGCATTGGGAATTGCATGTTATGTGTGATTCCACATGGTTAAATGTCCACCTGCAAGTGTGTTCTTTCATTTTAATAAAAGTTTTGCAGGTATTATATTTAGGAGGCAGGCAACGAAGCATTTTAGTTTAAATGCCCCAAGGGACAAAAATAAGAGTCATATGTAAAGGATCTAAAGATCTGTAGATCCTGGGATCAGTATGTACTTTTTTCTTTCCCATGTATATCTTTTCCTTTTCAGGGTTTGTTGACCCTTCAGAACAGAATTACTTACAGCACTGCAGTCTGTTTTACATATTTCTTGCAAGATTAGTGGCTAAACATGCCTCTTAGGAAGTAAAAAAACAGAATTATGGATGTGTTGTAAACGGCCAGAGATACATCTTCTACTTACTCTTTCTTTGTACATAAGTACCTTTTATGTAATTCTATGAGCTAATAATCTCTTGAAGTACTTATTTGCCTTGTATCTCTTTCTCCTGCAACAGACCAATGCCAGAAAGCATGCCACCAACTCCCAAAATTTTGTTTGACTCTTTTGACTGGAGTCTTTGAAACCCCACCTTTTATGATGTCACTATAAAGTGATCATGATTGTTCGCTCAAAGTATTACTTTTGCTGAATATTGGAAAGAATTTTCAAATTAAAATATGTATCTCCTAAAAAAAATTATATGTAGGGGGGCAACTCAAGCATTGAGAGCCTGTGAGATTGAGACCCAGGCCCAGCATCTCCTGGTGAACATGTCTTGTACTGCTTGGGAATGGTATACATGCATGTTGCATCTAGGCAGTGTTTTAAGTAGGCTTTCTGGGCTAGTTTTGCATAAAGTTGAAGCTCAAAGGTTAATTAACTTTATTATTTAACAGGATCAGAAAGGAAGGGTCTCTCTTCAGCTTTCTCACCTCATTGGCTGGAATTACCTCAGATAATTGCCTCACTTTTCTTGCCCTGTATTGCTTCATAATTTCCTCTCAGAATGTGTCTGCCACTTGCTCCTGAATCACCCTCTACTATAAATCCAGTAAGGTCTAGGGTAAGGGCTAGGGAAAAGAAACTTATGGAAACCCTGAATCTCCAATTTCAAATCCAAAGCAATAAGCTTTATACAACAAATAGGATGCTGAAGTCCTAGCAAAATGGGCCACTTCAAAACTGCTTTAAAAGACCTTTTTTGTCAGACTAAGTAGCTGAGCTGAGGTTTTTCTTTATGACCCTGTATTTAACACCAAGGGCATGCTCTGTATCAAGATATAACCAGACCTATCTCCGGAGAGCAGTCAGTCTAGGAGAGGAGCCAGGCACACCAGAATATGCAGGGGATGCAATTACTGATGGGTCTGGTTACTGTGTGGAGCCTGCTCCCGCACAAGAACAACCCCCCGCCTCTCTTACTCAGCCTGACTGCACATTTCCGCCCTCCAGACAAACTCATACCTGGAGGTAAGGAAAGAGGACAGCCCTGTTCAAGTTAGTTACAGGAAAGATGCATATTTGCCAGTTCAGAGTGTAACCAGCTGCTACATGCCTCACTAGCCCATGGGAAAGCAGGACAGCACTTCATAGAATCATAGAATGGTAGGGGTTGAAAGAGACCTCTGGAGATTAAGTCCAACTCCCCTGCCAATGCAGGAACACCTAGGGCAGGCCACACAGGAACAGAGCCAGGCAGGTCTTGAAAGTCTCTAGAGAAGGAGACTCCACAACCTCTCTGGGCAGCCTGTTCCAGCCCTCTGTTACTCTCACAGGAAAGAAGTTTTTCCTCATGTTGAGGTGGAACTTCCTGTGTTTCACCTTGCTACCATTACCTCTCGTCCTATCACAGGACACAACTGAAAAGAGACTGGCCCCTTCTACTTGACACACACCCTTCAGATATTTGTAACCATTAATAAGATCCCCTCTCAGTCTTCTCTTTTCCAGGCTAAACAGCCCCAGGGCTCTCA
>WTSP01022318.1:95651-107496 GCA_025331215.1 Actenoides lindsayi | reverse complement strand
CTTCCCTGTCCCTCTTGAACTGGGGAGACCAGAACTGAACACAATACTCCAAATGTGGTCTCACTAGTGCAGAGTAGGTGCGCTTGTCAATGTCTGGTGCTTCTGGACTCCCAGAATATCCCCGCTGTCCTTATATCTTCCAGGAACAGTGTTGTAAGGGCATGTACATGGGGTAAGGAGAAGAAACTGAAATGGCTTTAACAGGTGAAGAATGGCTGTGGGGAGGAGTAGAGGGAACAAATGTGACAAATGAGGAACAAAGGCTTAGACAGGCAGATTGGACTGCTTGTCTGGCACAGCCTTAAAACAAACTGTCAGGGGGAGGGTTAAAGGGTTTAAAAATAGAAAGGGTAAACGTTGTGCTCTGTAGATCCACTGCCACAACAGTGACAGCCAGACTTGGACTTCAGCTCTGCACGGTCAGGAGCAGTATCATTTTAGGCAGCCATAATTCTTTTTCAGCTTCTGGAAACAGCCTACTTGGCAAATTTCAGGCTATAATGAATTCAAAGATCAAATCCCTGAAACTTGCTTTTTTCTTTTTATCTCAAAGTGATAACCTCTTTCATTTATTTTCACAATGGGACACATTCCATCAGATCAGACAGAATACATGTGAAAGATGGGAGTTAATGAATGGCATCCTATTTTTACTCATTTGTAAAATGTGTCTGCTATTGACTTTGGACCAAACACTGACCTCAGTTACAAGAAGACAGACCTGGGATAATTCCACTAGGAGTTCATACTGTTGCATTTAAACTCATATTTTAAAACAACACTGCTGAATTTTTGGGTACTTCCGGTTTTGGACTCCCTAATTCAAGGCATGTTCAAGGCAGGATGAGCCCACACTGTCTGAAAAGCAGACCAGCTCAAGAGTTCTTGGGCTGCTCCAACCAAAAACAGCAGCATGATATAGCAAAATGCTTGTATCTTTTCTTTTAGAGGAACCACTTTGTGGCTATTCCAATTGCTGAGTACTAAATGAGTAAAACAGAACAGATCATTGGTAGAATTTCTTGAAAAATCAGTATCATTACTTTTCAGACATAGGTAATTTGCTGCTCCTGTAATGGGTGTCCATGACACAAATAGCATATACTGCACCAGTCTGATAGACATGCATGGGATATGCACCAGACAAGAGCTCTGTGTGCTAACAATATACCATAAGTTTTTGATAATTACTCAGTTCAAAGCTTTATTTTTTCTTTTTTACCAATTTTTTTGTCATGTATTTCATCACAATTTAGAGAAAAATGATAAATGAAACTGAGATTGTTTCCTTGTAGGGAAAATTATGACTGTTAGGCTGCTCATTTTTTTCAAAGGAAGTAAAGGAATATGTTCCAAATCTTGATCCACCTCTTTTTTCATTGTTTTTACTTTCAAAGCTTTCTAAAAAAATTAAATCATCTTCTTAACTACTATCTACTGACTTCTTGAAGTTTTTCTCTAGTTTTGATTACTAGGTAGGAAATAAAAGAGGAAATGAAACTGTTCTTCATGGTTTTGGAAACAGTGAATTGTTTAACATGGTCATTGGGCTTCTTGAATTTGTTTCTAGCTTTGCAAAATGCATGGAAATTTTGTTAATTTTATTTTTTCTAGCATCATCTCTTAATAGATGTCTCTTTGATACCAGATTTCTTCTAATAAGTAGGAATATTGAAGGGAAAATCTTCTGCAGCAAATTTCTGAAAGACCACAGAAAAATAACAGACCAAAAATGAGAAAAAAATAGACTTACTGCAGAAGTTAAGCAAATACATTTCATTGTATACTTAGTCTGATTTTATTATCCATGAAGTAATTTTTACATTAGTCAACTCTTTAATCAGACCAATCATCCACTGATTTAGACTTTTATCTTTACCCACATTTGAATGTTTTAAACTAGTCTTTGTTTTCATCCCTAGCTAAAAAGGAAAAATTATATCCAGATGAAGAAATTGACTCATTTTCATGCAGGTGGTGTCTGAAACTATTTAATATGAAGAGCTGCTCTTAGCCTTAGAAGCATTATAGAAAACTGTGCTCAAAGGACCACTCTTCATTGGTGTATGTAAATAAAAGCAGATAAATTGTGCAAAAATATCAGAGAGGAGAAGGATCCACTCTCTCTCAGTGGGATCAATTTCTCATTTCAGTCAAGTCATAAGTGACTCTGGCAGATAAATCCTCCTGGCCTGTTTGCCCTTTTGTCTCATAGCAGACTTCTTGCATAGTAAGACACAATTTCATCCCACTTGGTGAGCTTCATAAAAGCTATGGAAACTAATGGCACCCCAGGGTCATCTCTAGAGTGCTAGGAGAGTAAAAGATTGCATGAGCACTGTAACTTGTCTCGACACTGGCATACTACCAACACAAGACTTTCATTGCTGCCATGATATTGCTGCTGCCAGTAACAAAATATGTGGCTTTGGTGGAACGAAGCAAGCTATGTTATGTTAATGGAGAAAGACAACAGCATCTGCCACGGCACTATCTGTCATTTAGGTTTTGCCTCCTACTGACCAAGGTTAAATAAATAAGGCAGACAGCTCACATAGGTCTCTGATTCAACAGGGAAGTTGAAAAAGACATGAAGTTAGCATTGCTTGACTGTAATAGGATACTCTGAACAAAGAAAAAAATCATTCTGTTTTGTCCTGAGATACTCGAACTTTGTCTTGTCTTCATTGACCTTGAAGTATTTTTCATTGAGGAAATGCATTCTGTCAAAGGCAGAATGAATTTCAGCTGGCACTGCTGTTCTCACTTTATATTCACTGGGGTCTTTGTGCCAGAAACCTTACTGAGCTTCTGGAGGTGCAAACTGGCAAGAGGGGAGGGCTGACAGCAGAAAGCACAGAGGCACCATTCCCCCAAAGGAGTCCCTGCAGCTTTTCGGTGCAGCCTGATGCCAGTGACATTGGCTCTTGCAACACAGAGATGTGATGCTGCCTAGGCACAGCCACAAGGGCACCATGTTGGCTAGGCTGGCATCCAAGTCCTTGACTCCACAAACTCCTCAGCCCTGGATAAAATCATCCAGTGAATACTTTTGTCCTGTGAAAATGCTCAACCTTGTATCCGTATTCCTAAGAATCAAAAAAAGTGGTCATTACTAAAACCGTCATCACCTCACTCAGTTTTCTCCTTGCAGTTCACACTGGGTACAGCAGCTAGGGATCCTTTGAAAGCAGTATTTAGAGGCAGTTTTGCAGTGGATTGCACTGTTTCTTGGGCTACGGTAAAATCCTGTTGCAGTGTTACCAGCACATGAAGCAGGCAGTATCCCTGCAGCATCTAGTTTGTTTCTTCAATCTACACTTTAGCTTTCACTTGAAAGGAAAAAGGGAAAGCTAGTTTTGGGGGTTGCAATACAAGGTACACTCAAAGGCTGAAAGGTGACAAATAATAAAACCATTGAGTGAAGGGGTTTTTATATATATGCTGCTGTTCTCCTTCTAAACTAATTTCAGAATTTTGAAGGCTTGACTCAGGCTTTTTAAATGTCTCAGACTATTGATCATCTTGTTTTAGCTCATAGTACAAGACAATATTTTAAAATATATAAATGCTAAGTCTACATCTTCTATATCTTCAGAAGGGCTCCACCATTGCCACTGTCAAGTGTTTGCCTAAAACATTGGCCCTGAGCAGTTGGTATCTTCCCCTTTTACCAGTTTGTGCCGCATTCTGTCCTGTCCTGGAGATCTTCAGGAATCTCTCTCTGTTCCTAACCTTAGAACAAGCATGGAAAAGATTGATACACGCATCCAGTAGCTGTGGTGTGTGAAGCACATTCTGGTTTGGGGGGAAATAACAGCTAGCTTCACTGGGCTTGGATGTACAGTTCTCTTCCAGCCTTTGAGTTGTACTTCGTACTTTGTTAAACTGATGGCTGAAACTCAGGAAATAATGCTATTGGATGACCTCTATGACAAGGGTAATCCCTGGGGTCTCTTCTGCAGACTTGTAGATGGCAGTTTCCTCAGTCATCTGCAGCAGCCAATAACACATTTGACACTCAAGGTTCTCATTAGCACAGATTTTTGCTTGAAGCTACACTCCATGTCATTATCAAAGGGATGCAGTGAGAAACCATAGCAATTCAGTTTGTAAACTAAAAGAAGAAGGAAAAACAAACCCTTTAAAAGGTTTAATAATGGAAATGTGCTTTGATTTTGATACAAAGGGACTCAAAAGTATTTGGAGCAAAGGAGGTGCTTGGAACATCATTAGTAGGGTACCACGTGCACTAAGTTTTCTGCAATGAACCTGAAAGATTAGGCCCAGTCTACAGGAGAAAGATGATCCTTTCATCCCATGTAGTGCTTTGAAATGAAAAGGTTAAAAAGGTGTAGGCTTCATGGATGCCCAACTTGGCTCTCTGTGTCTGGAGGGCTCCTTGTGCATGACACCACTAGAGCACAGCTTTCTGCTCTTACCCACACAGCTAGGACACCCACTCCATTAGGCTTTTCCAGTGTCACCAGTGCTTTCCTTCTGCATCCCTCCAGTAGTTTCTCATCTCATTGCATGCCAGCCCCCTTACAGCTTATCCCCTCTACTCTTCTGCACACCCTATAGGTGCAGGTTCCCACCTCCAGACAGCAAGTGGGTGTTGCTTTCTATAAAAACAAGTTGTTCAAACATCCACTTAAAATGTTGCACCCTGCTTGAAGAGGATCTCTAACCCACATATCTTCAGCTTACTTGGAATATTCTCTTTTGTGGAAGAACCTACAAAAAATCTTGACTGTCACCATGAAGAGTTTCTTGATGTTTTCGTGTGTCCCCATCTCTGCATACCTCTGTGTCTTGTCCTTCACATGCCCTGCAAAATCTTTGCATTTCTGTGTGGTGTTCTCCTACACAACAGCATCCCAGCTCTTCTTAGTGACAGAAACAACAAATATCAGGAAAGAGCCTGTTCTAAACTGAAGAGCAAGCTTCAAGTGCTAAGGATAACATCGCCTTAGAAAAAGTGGTTTCTGTTAGAAAGGAAGTGCTATGCGTAAACAGGGGTTTGGGTATTTTTGTTCACAAGTTTTCCCTCATGTGACTGCACATACCCTGTTGCCACATCTCCTCACTTAACTGGATAAAAATCTCAGCTTTCTGTTGAAACTACAATGTTTCATCTGGGAAGCATGTTCACTCTGTGACTGCCTCTTGCAAAGGGACACACTATGCTCACGCTGTTGAAGATCTTTCTCATTCCTACAGATCCATCCCTTTTGCAGGTCTCCGCAAACACACGAGTAACTCCATTAACACAGCAATTGCTTGGAATCTGTTAGCATTTCATTATAAATTTGACTTTTGACAGATTTATAACCAGACTGTAGAAATTAACTGCTGGAGGAGATCTGCCATTTAGTCCTAACATGAACACACTTTATTTTTCTACATGATTGCATTTTTTCTTACCAGACTGTTTTTAGAGGGTAGAAAAATAACCTTATGGTTGTTTTAATATACTACTTTTAAAGTGAAAAAACCTCCAACCTTTTCATAAACATTTAAAACCTGTCTGTCACACAGTCCTCTCTGATGTTTCTTGAGAACAGGTAGTGATTAAATGACAGTTACTGTATCAACACATTAAAACATAACTTCACTGAAAAAATAACAGCTGAATAAAATAAGGTGAGTAGGTAAATAAAATTAAGCATCAAAACAAACAATACCATTGATAGATGGGAGGTAGTCCTTCCTCTTGCAACAAATATACTATCGTTCATTTTCACAAAACCAGTTTGATAGCAGATACTCTTTAAGGACAGCACCCCATTCCCTTTGCAGTAATTTGAAGTTTTGTCACACACCTTTGCTGGTGAGCTCAAGGTGAAAATGCAGTAGCACACCTTTTAATGCAGATGGTGGCAGAAATCACAGGAGTGACAGCAGGAGAGGAAGGGCAGGCTCACAAGACCGGCTCTGGGTGTAATCACTTGCTCCTCTCCACTCATGACTGCCATCTGCAGCAGTAATCATAGGCAGATTTCACGGGACACACAGAGCTGGTACCCGCTAATGTGACTGCTGCTGACACATCATGCCATCCTTTGAAGCATGTTGGAGTCAGTCCCAGCAGAACTACACCCCACAGTCCAAAATAAAATCTTCTTTCAGGCTAGGCAACCTGAAATCTTTCCATTTTGCTACACTAGTCATGTATTCTAGGCCATTCTTGCTTGCCTTTTTACTGACATGAGTGTTTTCCCTGAGTACCATTTCATACACATTTATTTTCAAACATAACTATAAACAGTGACCCTCTCATACCTCCAGGCTTGAAACTGGGGAGCAAAATGAGAAAAGGCTTCCTTACTGCAGAAAGCACTTTCTCTGATAGGAATTTCACGTGTTCGTTTGATAGGAATCTCATAGCAAATGTAGTTTGTTAGAAAGGGCCTTGCTTACAAGGTCCAAAGGATCTTGCTACAAGCAAAGCACCTAATAATGTCTCTCTCTACTAGTCTTCTCTGGAGAGAGCAATTCCATATAGGGAACTGGTAACTCTGTGGTTTTCAGAAAAGATGGGTCTCATTGCTGTGTGGATCTATAGCAGAGTGGAAATTTCCCTGTGCATGCACCCAGAGAAGATTTTTCTCCTTGGTCTCGTTGAGCAACTCCAAAACAGGCTAGGAGGCTGGATCCTCTAGAAGAGCCTGCATAAGAGATCCAGCACCTCTTCACAGTTTCTCATACCTTTTTCCAAGGGGAACTGTCCATTTCAAATGTAAGGGATACATTTTGACAGCAAGAGAGTAAGACTTTCTTTCTTTTCTACTTGTTTTGAATTGTAAAGCACCTTTATAAAAAAATAAAATCCAAGGCCATGGAAATCTCTGCTGTAATACAAATATCAAAGTAAACTGAGAAATAAAGTCAAACTTCAGTGCATTAGCAAGGGAGTTGCCTTCGATAAGCATTCTTGTTCATTACTTATCTCCCATACATGCCAGTCTCATTGAGGGACTTTTCTTGTAATACTTTCTTATCATAGATATCTAGGAGATATTTGACAACACGTGAGCAATACTTTGTGTGTTCTGAGAGAAGTTGCCTTTGCTGTATCTTTGACTTAGAAATGGAGATATATTTCTTGCATTAGTTTGTGTTTCAATGGGTGTTGCAAGATCTATCATTACATGATCTGCTACTCTGCTTTTCCTCACCACTTGGGCACATCAGGTTAGTTAAAGAGATTTATCTATAATGGCCTCAGGGCCAGAACACCACTTTCATGCCTGAAGTTTCCAGTACTTCTTCTCATGGCCACTCCCTCAAAGCAGAAGGCCACTAGGAAAACAACAAATAGTCTTCCCTGCTTTGGAAATGGGGGCACAGGGAGGGGACATGGCCCTAATGACTTTGAAGATGTGCTTCAGTATCAGTGAAAGGTTGTTTCATCATGTAACCTGTGAACTAGTAAATGGAGAGCATGCAACAGGAGACAGATTAAGGCATACATAGGAATCCTGGACTGGACATTTAGAATTATTCAATGGAGGGTTACAGACATGGCTTCCTCTTGCAAACTTATTTAACATATGGTATTTCAGTGGGTGAGCTTTTCTTTCAACAAGCTAAACACCATGATGAAATCCATTCTACTTAAAAAAAACTTTTTAAAGATTCAAGGAAAACCATATAACTGAATGTGGCTATAAATTAAGCAGGTACCCTATCTTGAATTTCTGTGGGCTTATATAGAATTGTTCTGGTTGGAAGAGACCATAAAGTCCAACTGTTAATCAGCACTGCCAGGTCACCACTAAACCATGTCCCTAAGTGCTACATCTACATGTCTTTTAAATAGCACGCAGGGAAGGGGACTCAACTACTTCCCTATGCAGCCTGTTCCAGTGCCTGACAAACCTTTTGGGGAAGAAATTTTTCCTAATATCAAATCTAAACCTCCTCTGGCATAACTTCAGCCATTTCCTCTTGTGCTATTGCTTGCTACATGGGAGAAGAGATCACTCCCCACCACGCTACAACCTCCTTTCAGGTAGTTGTAGAGAGTAATAAGGTCTCCTCTCAGTCTCCTTTTTTCCAGGCTAAACAACCCCAGTTCCCTCACCAGCTCCTCATAAGATCTGTGCTCTAGATGCTTCAACAGCTTTGTTGCCCTTCTCTGGACATACTCCACCACTTCTATGTCCTTCTTGGAACAAGGGACCCAAAACTGAACACAGTACTCGGGGTACGGCCTCACCAATGCCAAGTAGAGTGGGTTTATCACTTCCCTAGTCCCTCTGGCCACACTATTTCTGATACAAACCAGAAGAGCATTGGCCTTCTTGGCCACCTGGGCACACTGCTGGCTCATATTCAGGCATCTGTCACTCAGAACACCTGAGTCCTTTTCTGCCACGTAGTTTTCCAACCACACTTCCCCAAGCCTGTAGCGTTTCCTGGGGTTGTTGTGGCCCAAAAGCAGGATCCACCACTTGACCTTGTTGATCCTCATCCCATGGGTCTTGGCCCATCAATCCAGCCTGTCCAGATCCTCTGTAGAGCATTCCTACCTTTAAGCAGATCAACACACCAGCCTATCTTGGTGTCAACACACCCACCTAACTTGGTGTCATCTGCAAACTTCCTTGAGGATGCCATCGATCCCCTCATCCAGGGCATTGATAAAGACATTAAACAGAACTGTCCCAAAATACTGGGTCCTTGGGAACTCCGCTTGTGACTGGCCATCAACTGGATTTTACTCCATTCACCACTACTTTCTGGGCCCAGCCATCCAGCTATTCTTTTATCCAGCAAAGCATATGCCCATCCAATCCATGAGCAGCCAGTTTCTCCAGGAGAATTCTGTGGGAAACAGTGTCAAAGGGTTTACTAAACTCCAGGTAGATAACATCTGCAGCCTTTTCCTCATCTACTATGCAGGTCACCTTGTCATAGAAGGAGATCAGGTTAGTCAAGCAGGACCTGCCTCTCATAAACCCATGCTAAGCGGGCGTGATCACCTGGTTGTCCTGTACATGTCTTGTGATGGCACTGACGATGACCTCCTGCATAACATTCCCTGGCACCCAGGTCAGACTGACAGGCCTGTAGTGCCCCAGACCCATCTTCCAGTCCTTCTTGTAGATGGGTTTCACATTTACTAACCTCTAGTCAACTGGAACCTCCCTGGTTAACCAGGACTGTTGGTAAATGATCAAAGTGGCTTGGTGAGCACTTCTGACAGCTACCTCAGTATCCTTGGGTGGGTCCATCTGGCCCCATAGACTTGTTTGTGTCCAGGTGGTGTAGTAGGTCACTGACTATTTCTTCTTGGATCACAGGGGCTTCATTCTGCTCTCCATCCCTGTCTTCCATCTCAGGGGGCTGGGCATTCAGAGGACAACTGGTCCTACTATTAAAGACGGAGGCAAAGAAGGCCTTCAGTACCTCAGCTTTTTCTTCATCCTTGGTCACTATATTTCCCCCTACATCCAATAGAGGATGGAGAGTCAGTCCTCCTTTTGTTGTTAATGTATTTACAGAAACATTTTTAATTGTCTTTTATGGCAATTGTCAGATTAATTTCTAGTTGAGCTTTAGCTTTTCTAATTTTCTCCCTGCATAGCCTTACAGAATCTTTGTAGTCTTCCTGAGTTGCCTGTTCCCTTTTCCAAAAGCCATAGACTTTCTTTTTCTTCCCAAGTTTGGGCCAAAGGTCTCTGTTCAGTCTTGGGCTGGTCTCCTTCCCTGCTGACTCACCTTATGGCACACTGCTGACACTCTCAGTTTTATGCGTGTTCCTGCTGAAACATTTTCCTGAAGTAGGATTCCTGACAAGGATTATCATGTTGACTTTATGTGAAACATCATTTGTAATAGAAAGCTGGCATGCTTCTTTTCATAAGCTGCTGAATAGTCTTATTGCAACTTTACTGCATCTCTGTGAACAGATAGCACTAAAGAACTGAGGAGATTTTGCACTTATCTGCAGAAGTATAATTGGGTACTTGGAATTAGTAAGAAAAATCCTTTAGAGAAAAGAGGAACAGTAATAGATTTTGTTTGATTATGTTATAATGGGATGTAAATATTTTACTTCTCAATGTGGTAAGGAAATAGTTATATCAGTATCACTACACACCCATCAAGGCAAACTCGATGGTACCAGGTAGAACCTGCAATACAATCCTGTGCCACAGAAATCTTCACAAGCAGTAAGACAGCCATGCTGCCTGATCTGAAACTAACTGCAGCTAATCAAAGTTAGATATTTTGTTATTATTTATATTCATAATTGAATATGGGTTACAGAACTAGTGAACCATAGGATCAGCCCTCACAGAAAGCATCAGACATGGACTGGAGAAGGGATAAAATCCAGATTTTACATCCAGAGGCAGGGAAAGTACTGTAAGCGCAGCTGAACTTGATGCCCAGGGGAGCTTACCACTCCTTGACAAACCTGCAGTTGGATTTTGGGAGTTGGAAGGGCCCTAGGATAGCGTCAGGATTTGTTTCTGGGCAGTTCCTTGAAGGGTAGAAATCTGTCTTCATAATCTTCATAGTCTTTCTGTGTTTGTCCTTTCAGTTCTGTTGAGGTTCTTTTTTCCCCTTTTATTAAATTAAAAGTCTTTTTGAGTTAAAATCATGGAGTATGGTTGCTTGCTCTATGCAGAAATTATGCTGTTTGCATTAGGGTGCTCCCCACCCTTCCTTGCAGAATCAGGGCATTTGAGACTTGAGGAAAGAACCAAAGTCTTCTGCTTTACCAGTGCAAATCCCTTCCTCCTGTGAGGAGGGGTTTTTCCAGCTAGGTCCCTTCAGTCACCTTTTCAGGGTATAATGCAACTGCAAATGGTGTAACAGACCCTTTCTCATTGATTCGGTAGAGTTACAACACCAATGGGAAAACACGACCTGCTCGGTGTTTTAGTGCAATCAGTTCCCCTGGGGTTGGTATCTATGCCCTGGCACACAGAAGAAGATGTCTTCTCACCTGTCCAACAGCTGATTTCTTTATGCATTAGCCCCCCTAGCTGTGCACTGGAGGAGGAACTGGACTCTCTGGGTGATTCTTGCTTCATGCAGCTTCACCTTCTCTTTTAAGTGTCTTTTACCATTTTGAGGGCCTGCTCTGCATCTGCACTGATGGTCCTTCCCCAGCAGCCTGTAGAGACCTTTCAAAGCTCAGTGGAGGAGCTGCAAGATACATGGGTGTAAGGTTCCCTGTGATGGAGTGCATCTTACCAAATGTATTCCAGGTTGTTTTGCATGGGATCTGCCCCTGTTATAAATTTCTACCCCAATTGGTTATTTACCTTACCTTGCTGCACAGCAACCGTGCAAAAGAGCATGGTGCAGCCTCTGAAGCAAGATGAGCCAGGAAGCCTTTCCTACAGTTTATTTGACCACCCAGGGTTTTTTGCATGGCGAGATATTCTCCAGCACACTAGAGGACTCCACATTGTTTAAAGCTCACTATATCACGGTAGTTGCATTCAGTTCCTTATCTGTTGTCTGCTTTAATCTAAGCTCTGTAAGATTTCAGACCCTTACACCCATGCCTGGCATTTTCAAGGTTGTTCAGGAGACCCTCAGTAGTAAAGGTAGTAGTAAAAAGAAGGAGTGAAGCCCTATCTGGCTGTCAGCTTTGCATTCCTGGGCTTAGACCTGTTTTTCCTGCACTGGTTCTGCCTACACTGACAAAAAGGAGGACCTGGGGAACTATAGGCCAGTCAGCCTCACCTCCATCCCTGGAAAGGTGGTGGAACAGCTTGTTCTTGCCACCATCTCAAAGTACGTGGAGGAAAGGAGGCTTATCACAAGTAGTCAACATGGATTCCGTAAGGGGAAATCATGCTTGACTAATCTGATA
>WTSP01022318.1:70770-89418 GCA_025331215.1 Actenoides lindsayi | reverse complement strand
TTCACTTGATGGACAGGGCTAGTGAAATCATCCCTTCCTCCCAGGCTGGGTGTGGGGTAGTATATCTCTGAGGTATGCATTTAAACTCCACTCTCTGTGTTGATCAACAAAATACAAGGTCAGGTAATTGGTGTTTGTGGTAGCAGCAGATAGAGAGCTCAGAGGACTTGCCACATCCTTCCTGGCCTTACTTCTTCCCTCACAAACAAGTACACTAACCAGTCAGGAATCATTTCACTATGCCATTCTGATCAGTATTTTTACTCTTGTCTTTTCCAGCCACTTCCACATCTACAACCGGGACAAGTCATCTCACAAAATGTGACATAAAGCAGAAAGCTTTCTGTGTAAATGGGGGAGAGTGTTACATGGTTAAAGACCTCCCAAACCCTCCAAGATACCTGTGCAGGTAAGAAATCCTATGTGCTTACTTTGGAGAAGCCACCATGTTACAGAAATGTTTTTTCTTTAAAGTAGCACTTGAATGATTTCTTCTCCTGTGCTTGCAGCATTAGATATTTCTTGATTTTTAAGTATGTGGATGTGAAAATCCTCTGTGTTGAATGACAAGAATGACCTCTGTGTTCTATATGCGAGGCATAACAGAGGCTAATGGGAAATCTTCCCATGTGACACTGGTACAAGTTGTCCAATTGGTGTTTAAATGTCATGAAGTAACAGAACTTGAGCCTTATGTTAGAAATAACGGAACAGATACTTTAAACTAAATACACTGCAAATAGTAAAAAAAGGTATGTGGATAACTGCATTGGCTAAGTACCAGGACAAACTGTTTATTTTTATTGTCTGCTGTAGTAATTGAACAATTTTAATGAAAACAGATTCACAACTGGAGTTTTTGCTGTTGTGTTTAATTGAATAAAAACAATAAATGTCATGGTAATTGCAGAGGTTACTATTTTGTCTGAGGATCTTATAGAATCATAGAATCATTTAGGTTGGAAGAGACCTTTAAGATTCTCAAGGCCAACCATATATTCCTTGATTCAGGAAGCCATATTAAATATGAGTTTAGTTTTAATGGTGTGTTTGTGCACCTTTCTCAAGTCCTGGTCTGTGCTGTATTGGGCTGTTGCAGTAGTCCATTATAGTGGAGAACAACCATGAAGAACTAAAGCACCGGAGTTCACCTCCTGCCTAGTAGCTCATCATGTAGCATCTACCTCTGGAGCTTAACTAGTTATTCTGAGTTATTGCTTCTCCTTGGCTTGAGGAGGAGTTCAGCATTTAAACCTTGGAAAACATCCTTGGGACAGAGCATGACTGAGCAGAAAGGGGGCACTTCTGTGACAGTATTGCTGGTTTTCAGACAGACAAGAGACAGTGGTCAGTAACGACTGTCGTCTGCTGTAAGTACATTGATTTTCAGTCTTCTAGGATCGAAAAGCAAACAATATTAATTGTAAAGATAAAACTGGTGGGTGAGTTAGCTGAAGGTCTATGGTACTTTCATTAGACTGGGAAGGCATTGACTGCTTGTCTCTGTTGTTAATATAAAATACAAACAAAAAAGGGCAAAAAAAATTTCCAAAACAAACAAACAAATAAACAAAAAAAACCAACCAATCAAAGCAAACAAACAAAAAAAAGCAAACCCCACAAAACACAAAACTCCACAATATTCTACTTCACTTGTGAGTTTTCTTTTTTTTTTTTTCCTTGTAGAAGGATGTTACCTGCACTGTATGAGCTTTGTTTTGCTTTGGTTTTTCACAGACTGCTCTGTTACTGAAAATGATGAACAGTTCATAGATTTTTAGAATCATTTTTACCTAAAGTTACTGACTCTGGTGTATTGGATTCTTTTTTGAGAGAGAAAGACTTGTGTTAAATTTACATGGTTGTTATAAGCCAGCAGTACAAGATGAGCAGTTTGCTATGACTCTCCGGGGCATATTCCTACTTGTTTCAACTGCCTACTTGCCTGTTTCAATTTCCTGCCCAAACACTGCTCAGAAAACTCCAGGGCAGCAGAGCTGAGCATCTAGCAGACTTGCTAGTACTTAGCATTGTCATAACATTTTCAGACATTTTCACTGGTATGAATACTTTTTTTTTTTTTTTTTTTTTTTTTTAATTCAGAGATCTGACTGCATTTGTTCTTCACTGTGATAGATGGGCTAATTTCTTTATTAAATGTCTCAGAGATACTTGAATGAATTGGGGAAATTTTTTTCACTCTTATATCCAAGAAATAGCCTTTAATTCTGGGGCTGAAGTTGAAAGATAAGGCAATTCCTGAATTTGGTAGATGTGCCTCTCTCTGGGTGGTCCAAGACCTATTTGGAAAAAGCATCAGAGCTGTAAAATCAGAGAGGGTGAATCTCGTTTACAATAAGGCTGTGGAAAAGGATTCTTATCCTGAGGACAGCTAGGGCCACTGCTATTTTGCAGGGACTTTTGCTATGCCCTATAATACTTGCCAGAACTGAAACTTTATGTCATGTAGGAAAAGAGAATGCAATACAGCCGTATAAGAAATAAAAGTGTGGGTACTTGAAAGTGGGTGTACCGGGAAACTGAAGAGACAAAATACAGTTCTCTTCTTATTCCATTAAAAATACAGTTGTCTACTTTTAATTCTAGTATTCCAGTGTTAATTAAAATAAGTATCTAACCAGTACACATTGCCTCCATTGTTCTAAGGAAATAAATCTTCCCCCTGAACATGCCTCTGGAAACAGAATGTTTGAAATATGGTACTTGCTCTTCATATTTCTGCCTAAGTAGCAAGTTCACATTTTTCCATATGGTTCATCTGTTGAGAGCAAAAACAAAATTTATAAAGCATGAGCCATGTAATTCTGAATTGGTTTTATCCCTAACCAAAAAAACATGACTCAGATTCACAACAACCATGGAATTTTCCAAGTCATATTTCTGGTTTTGTAAACTCCCTATTCTATTTTTAAAAAGGAACTCCTAAACCGTCATCTGTTAAAATCTAGCTGCATAGACAGAAATAAATAAATAAATTTTAAATACCTAATATAATGATCCAGACTGCATCAGATCTTGCTCTTACAGGTAGTGGTGTAAACTCTGAGAAAATTCCCTGCTATCAAGACATATCCATGTGAAATACTTAGGAAATGTATGAAGACTTAGTTATGCATTGTACTGCTACATGTATGGCAGCATGTATGTTCCTTACATGTAATTTAATTATGGCCTCATACTGAACAAAAAAATCTCAAAATATGAAAGATGAAAAGCTTTGAGACTACTTAAATAAACTGCTGTATAAAAAGTTGATAAGTTTCATGGGAACATGATTCACATTTTGAGAATATCATAGACTTTGGAAGCCTGAACATTAGCAGCTTCCTATAAGAATGAGGTTCCCAAATCATTTCTATTCAGTTGGAAATGTTTCCCCAAGTCCACAGATGACAAAAATTCATATAGCTTCTTCAATCAATACAAAATTAAGACCAGAATTCCTAGTGCTTCCTCCTTGCTTGAAGAAAGATCTATATTAATATAATATCTGTTATGCTTTTAGAGTGTTCTTTTGAAGTATCCTACCATCAAGGCCTTGCTGGTCTGACTAATTGATTTCTTACTCACAGAGACAGTCTTTTCTAGTGCTTTTGTTGTTACTGAAGAAACTAATTTATGTCTGAATTTCATTGAATGAAAATAATGTTTCTCTAACAGAAGGAGGTTTCTCCCTTTCTTAACAGCAAAAGAGAGAATTACATACTTTTTCGTGATATAGCCATTTCGTGATATAGTATCTGTCTTCATGTAAAGGTCTTTCTTGCATGGAAATTGTCAGAAGGTTCTTGAAAACAGTAAAAAGAGAAAATTTGTTTCCATGATTCTTTTAAAAGTTCCAGAGATATTCATTCAACAGTAAGGACAGACATGCTCATTCTGACTTAGACGATGAAATGGACTACTAAATGTGGAAGTGTACTGTACTTCCCATGTAAAGAAACATTCTCCCAAAATGCATTTGGTTATGGACAGTGGATGAAATAAAAATGTGGGTCCTGATCCATTCAGCCTCTCCTGCTGGAAAAAGAAGTTTGATGATGAGTGTTTTATGTCCTGAGAAGTGCCTTTTGAACACAAGCAAATGCTGCTCTTTGCAACTACTGTGTGTAGAGGAAAAAAGCAATTATTTTAGTATATGTGGTTTAGTATTGTGATCTCACCCAATGTCATAAAGAAATAGTTCAAGTAGCCTTTTTTTAGACAGAAAAGAAATTATAAGGCTCTGGCAGCACAAATGTTTGCTTGCTGACCCAGTTGCTTGGCTCCAACTTTTGCTAGTGTCATAAAAGCAAATGCTATGTGGCTAATGAACTAGAAAAAGAAAGACACAAGAAATAACATCTGGAAACTTTGAGTAGGACAAAGGGTTTTGAAAACAACACCATCACAAGCTGCTTGTAAAAGCACAGTCTGCCAAGCAACACTGGAAATGGTACTGCCCTGCATATCTAAGCAATAAAATGCCTTTAGCACTCACACAATCATCAGCAGACAGGCTCATCTCCACTTGTCTCAGCTGGCCCACCCTGGGCCCATTCTCATTGGCAGGTGCTGCATACAGTCTATTTGCTGACAATGGCATCAAAATGAGTATAAACACACCTGAAATGTTTTCAGCACCCGCTCAACAGGGCTGACCCTGCTCACTCTGGAAGTGATTTCAGCACGTTGCCTACACCAGTGCTCAAGCTGTTTTCATCACCTTCACAGCTGCACCAGCATATGAAATCAAACACAGATGTTGCAAGCAACCACCACCAGCCAGTGACAGGAGGAAAACCTTAGACTTCTAATCAGCAGCATTTTCATTGGGATTGTGTAGGGCTGGGCCCGATGAACAAAACGTAAAGTCCCTGCAAAATGAAAGACAATGAAGGTGTGGATGCCATTTTTCCAGGGACAGTTAAGAAGATCACCACAGTGTAAAATATGACTGGAATCATAGAGGTAGAACATTTTTACTCTCATTCAGTAACACAGATCAAAATGTCTTCTATCAAAGGCATTTTGCCTTCTATCAGACACAAAAAGTCCTCTGTCAGGCCCAGCAATATCACCTTATCATGACAGAGTTATCCTTGTTGCGTTTTCTGAACCGAATATATCTGTGGAAAGTGGAATCTCTCCATACTGAGTACTTATCAAAAGATGTGACCTTTGCTCTGAAGAACATAAACACACATCCTTAATAAAAAAAATGTGTCATTACAACATATTAGCTCAAGAAATCTTATGCAGATCCTCAAAATATATCTTTATCATACAAAAATAATTCCTGTGTGGTTTATCTGAACAAGATACTAATGTTCATGACTGACACTGGTCCTCTGATGAAGTGATTTTCTGGAAGTCCCACTTGTACATGGGCAGCATCACTGACCCTTAAGGATAGAGGCAGTTGTGGAAGAGTGAAATTTAAAAAATCAGGACAGCTTTCAAAATGCCTGTGAAACTCAAATGGATAAAAGAGGTTGAAGATTGCTCTGAACAACATCCATTTGCAAATAAGAAGGCCCTTGGCAAGTAAATGATGAAGCAGTTTGAAAAGATTGGCAGCAGATTGGCAGCAGGACAAAAAGAGGAGGAGATTCTTGCACCATGGCAAACTATCACAAGAAAACACAAGTGAGATGTCTTCAAGAAAGCAGATATCAGGTAATTTCACATTACACACTAAGTAAGAGTGGATCAAAGAAGGAGAAGTGATGAAAATTGAAACATATAGATGTTTACTGTGGTGGACATCATTCACACTTATATCAGAAGCACAGGAGCCTGCATTGATGTGATATTTTGGGAGCATGGGCTCTGCCCCAAAATGGAAAATAAAGATGAAGAAAGAATTGAGAGTCAGCAGCAGAAGACAGACAAAGCACAGAAGAGAAGTTCCTTCACTCTGACCAAGGAGAAAGCTGCACTGAAGTTTTCTGCAGAAGAGCTTATAAACTGAAAGAGTGGGCAGCTGTGGGGCTTCAAATTTTGACAGCACCTTTGTCCACTCATCTTGTTTGTTGACTAGACTGACTATTTTTCCATTTGCCAGCCATGTTGAATATAAATCCCACCCTTGGGTTTCAGTTTGCCTTTTCACTTTTGGGAATTTTCTTGGCTTTTCTGTGATTGGTGTTTTAACTATTCCTCTTCAAAGAAAATTGCTGGAAGACACAACATGGCATTCATTACAGGAATAGAAAATCATTGTATTTTAATATTTTTTATTTGACTGGTGAAAGCAACAGTGTAAATTACTGTTACATACTGCATTGCAGATTTTAAAAAACTCATTGTTGTCTCTTCATGAAATGGAATAAGCAATGAGCTGACACACATTTTTGCTAGCCATGATTCTTCTTTCTTTTTCAAAACAGACAAGCAAAAAGACTTCCTAGACTTTTTCCTCTGGTGGATTTTTTCTGTAAATTTTGCAGTGTTATCTACTGGAAAGGTTGCACCTTCTTGCTCCTTTTCTGGTCAGTTTTCACTAAAACCTAACCAGGAGATCACTTAATGCACTCCCATCTCCGTAGGCCAGCAGATGTCAGTCTGTTAGTGCAGTGGTTTTGGTGTACTATTGCTTATCACGTTTTTGCCCTTTAGGTGCCAACCTGGATTCACTGGAGCAAGATGTACTGAAACTCTGCCCATGAAAATCCAAAACCAAGAAAGTATGTTAAAATAATCTGAACTTTGCTTTCTTCCCCAACTACAGCAACAAAATCAATAGTACTTGGTGTTTTCACAGTTCAGCTGGAACTGGCCTCTTTATGTAGTAATTTGTGACCTGATTCTCTAAAATCTGTACACCATGGCATTACTGACCTCCAAAATGTTTCTTATTTGTATGATTTTTGATCTTTCCATCCATTCACAGATGCATTTACATTGCACACACTGGCAGCTTTTTTTTTTTGTTTGGGAGACTGCTGTAAAGTGCAACCCTAAAAGAGCAAACTCAGGAGATGAGTGATGTACAGATCTTGTGTCCTTGCTGCCTTGTGGAAAGTGCATCCTAAAAGCAATTTGGGAATTTGTAAAGGTGAATTTCTGTCTCACATTTTGAAACACACTTTGATCTGGATTGGTTTGGTTTTGGATGTTTTTTCCCGGGGGGTATTTCTTTTCATTTCCACAGAGCAAATGAGATGCTCTCAATATCTTGAGTCATTTTGACATGCTAAACCGAGATTCAGTTTCTGAAAGTGAACTCACCAAGTCATATCAGTTCACACTGAAGGAGCTTCTATCTTAGCATATATTCACCTCTTCTCTTTTCTCTGTTTTTTTCTCTACCATTTTTTTTGTTTGTTTTTCCTCTCAGGTGCCCAAATGAATTTACTGGTGATCGCTGCCAAAACTACGTAATGGCCAGCTTCTACAGTACGTCCACTACCTTTCTGTCTGTGCCACAATAGAAGCATGCTCAGTTGGTGCTGCTTTCTTATCGCTGCATCTTTCTTGCAATTTTTTTTTTTGTTGTTGTTGTTGTTTTTAATCTGTAACTAGGTGCATAAGGCCTAATATTGATTGTCTCTGCCTGTTGCATGAAAATGATAACAAAAGGCAATTACAATACTCTCCTGGATTGTTTGGCATTGAGGTTATGGGGAAATGCAAGACTTAGGAATGATTTGAAATTAACACTGAATGGTGTGATATGAACTGCCTGCTGACATTAAGCAGTAGAAGTGCGAAAATGACATTTTGAAAGTCTCACATTTTATTTGTCACAAAAAGCTTATCAGTCAGGGCAGTATAACAAAGGGACAGGTAGCTAACATCTACTTGCATAGGAGTTTTGTATTGAGACCTACAAGTTAAAGGTAATTGACATGCTTACATAGATTCTAATGAGAACATGCCAAAGAGAATCAAAGTGTTACTCCTTCTCATTGTCCAAGCTTCAGGGGAAAGAGCACAGTAAGAAAAAGGGTGAGAGACAGAATAAACAGTGGGGTCTGACATGTTTATTTGCCAGTAACAGGTGCAAGAGATCAAGTATTTCAGAGCCAGATTAATTGACCAAAGAAATGTCCCAGACAGACATGCACATGCACACACACATGCACACAGAAACACAAGCGCGTGCACACATGATTCTGTCTGTGTCAGGCTGGTGGTGCAGTCAGCACTTCAGTCACATATCTCATAAGCTTTCCCATGGAGGGACAGGTTAATTATTATTACTTGTCAGGGAGGAAACAGAAAGTATACTGAGTATTCATTTTTTCTCATTGTCTATAGCAAAGTCAAAGATAACATATAAGAAAATTGCTTAGATCTTATATTTCAATGCACATGTACTATTCATAATTAATTGTCACTGGCATTAGAATGTACTATGATCTAAGAGCAGTATTATAGGAACAATTCTTTTGATGGATTGCTTGCCAGCACAGAAATATTTCAGAGACTAGGTTAGCCTAATTTAATTTCCATTAGTATATAGGACAAAAAGCTGTTAGCATGTGCTGGACATTTTGGAGCCTGAAGAGATGAATAGGTCTTCTTCTATACTGATGGATGAAAAAATATCCATACATAATTCATGCTGCCCATCATGGTAGCTACCCATGTAAATCCCATGGGTCCTGACTGGAGACCAGACCTTCTAGCATTCAAGTGTGTATTTTGTGCCCTGTTTTAAAAGCTTTATTAATGTGAGTTATTTTCAAAATGCTTTAAAAGTCTTTATGCTGTTTAAGTTTACCAAATTCAAATAGCCTTTTCTGTGTATTGTGATGAAAAGTGCAGTTAAGGTTTACAGATCTTAGAATAATCATTTAAAAGGAGGTGGTGTTAAAACATAAGATCTGTTGTTTGTTTCTGGATTTGCCCTGATAACTATGGAAGAATTGTATGGTAAGCAGAAATACATTTTCTGACCCAGGAGGAGAAAAAAAAGCAAAAAAAAAACCAGAAAAAGAAAAATTGGTTTAGGTGGGTTTTCCTTCATTGGTTTTCCTTCATTAATTTTCCAGTTTCCTAACTCCGGTTGGGAGTTTCAACACCAGGCTGAGATTTTCTTTAGCTGCCTCTATGGAAAAGGAATAGATGCCCTTGCCTTGCTGCAAGAGTTGTGTTCAATACTTAAGCTGGTCCAGCCCTCTTCTCCTCCAAATGCAGAGGAAGGAAAGCACACCACTACCTACCTCAGGCTACTCTGAGAGCCGCAGGCAATGACTATGAGGCTCTGGCACTTCTGCCTACTCTGCATCTGCAGTAAAACAGCAGGTTTCTTAAACTTCTACACATCTTAAAATGACACTATTGGAAAATGCCCCAGTGACACATTTATATTTAATTAAAAAAAAATAAAAATAAATGAATAAGCATTTATTTGACTTTTTATTATTACACTCAATGAAGACCAAAACATACAATTAAATAGGGGACTTAGAATGAGAGTTATCTTCAGGCAAATGTTGCATTTGGGGCTTAAAGCTAAGCTCATATTTTGCACCAAGCAACTAACTAAACTCTCTAGGTACAGATTTGGAAACACGCCAAACCATAGGACAGCCTCTTGTGTCTGGGAGGTGATGGCTGTTAGATTCCCCACTGCCACAGCTATGTCCAACACTGCAGCTGCACAGTTCTTCCCCCTCAGCTGATGCTTACCACCACTGCAGACCAAGGGAAACTAAAGAACAGACTGCTAGTTTTGCTCTTCTCTGAAGTCTTGCTGGCAGATTCTGTAATATCCTTTCCTTGAACACTGCAGTCACAACTGCTATCAAGTGTTCTGCCCAATACCCTGGATTTTTGCTGCAGTAGTTTTGTCTTGTGGTACACCATTGTTCCTTGAGACACCAGAAGGCAGTCTACAAAACAGTTCCATGCAGATATATTTGCTGTATTTGAATGTTCACACATTCACTCTCTTGAAGGCAAGGAAGGAAGGCAAAAGGAGTAAAATAAAAGTCATGAGTTAACATTAAAATTTTTGGATAATTTTAATGTAGCTATGCATGAGAACTCTTAAAACCAACTCTGTGCAGAACGATGATGCTGAAGATAAGAAACTCTGGTGGAGCCTTGGATTAATAAAGGTTGAGGAAATTTCCCTAGACCATAATAATAGGTAAACTCTTTGTCCTCCCAAATGCCCAGGTGGGCCAAGAACCCACCCAAAAGGCCAATTATCTTGCTTACTTCACTAGTTAAAAGTTATAAATGTATTGTGAATATAGAGCAACTTTGTAGGGCACACTGTGAGCTGTCTTGGGCATGAATTGAATATGGTCCCTGTCTTCCTGAAGGCAAGTGTTTCAGTATGGAACAGTAGTTTAATCTGTGTCCATTTCAACTCTACCATCCTTGGTGTGCAAGAGGGACAGTATCAAGAGAGACAGAGGGAAATTTCTCTTCAGATGACAATCCCTGCCTAATATTGTCAAGATGAGCCTGACTGAGAAAGTAAAGGGGGCAAGAGTTGAATAAAGTTATAATACTCTAGAGGGATGACCAAAAATGCTGGTACTCTCTAATAGACTCGATTTTTCAGTCTTTCCAGATATGTATAAACTACAGATATTCAAAAGTCCATTTTTCAGCAATTCTGCTAGCTCCGTATTTCTCAATTTCTATGTATTTCTCAAGTGGTCACATATGTATGAGAGTACTAGACAATGTCACATAAAATTTTAATTTGCTGAAACCTTTCAGCACCATAAATTGTACTCTTTATGTGCTGAGACCAAGACTGCTATATGATACATACTAATTTGAAAGATGTCCTTGTCTGTCTTCTGCTCAAGGTTAAAGAAGACAGTTTTTCACAGTAAACTGCTCTGTTAGTGCTCATTACATGCTAAAATTGCTATGATAGAGTACTCTAATTAAGAAAGGACACTTTCTATACTTCTGAGACTTGAATTAGTTGTAGAATAAGACTTTTACAGGAGCTATATGGCTTACCCTACCAAGTTCAAAATTGATTTTGTAGCCTGAGTACCACTGAAATGAAACAAGATTTAGGATCCATAGTGGATCCTAAGCCTCATGAAGAGGCATAGCATCCCAGCCTTTCAAGTAGAACTGGCCAACATGTGGAGATTCTGCTCTGTGATAGTTTGGGGGATTTTAGTTTGTTTTCAGTTCAAATTACATGAAAAATAAACTTTTTAGAGTTTATTAATGACTGAACACATTAAACAAGAAAACTAAATAATTACTTAAGAAACGTGGCACATTGATGCTTCAGAGATGAAACTGGTCTCCCTAGACCTCTCTGCTGCTGCATTTGATTTAAATTGTTCCTTCCATTGTCAGGGGTAAGGTCTCCACATAAACCTGCAATTGTGCTCACACCTCACTAGGTAGCACCATGTCCCCAGGCTACCCACCCACTTAAGTCTATAGAGTAGCCACCCTAAAATATCAGGTGCCAAGCAGTTGTGGCACACAACGCATGAACTTCCTGGAGGACCTGTCCCAGCATTTCCAGGCATCATGCTCTTGTTCTGTAGACCCTGCACCGCAGCATGCTACAATATATCTAAAGAGTAGTTTTAAGTTACTTTTTGGGAAAAAATCTCCTTCCCAAGCATTTTTTCTTCCAATACTGCCCCCAAAAAGATCACATTCAGAATGAAAACTGAGTTGTTAAAAACATTTCTATTTCTCCTTAGAGTACCTGGACAAATATTCAATACATTGCATGTAAAAAGTATACAACAATATTGGATTAAACAGGAAAAGATGAAAAATAATGACTCAAATAAACAGTTATCAAAAATAAAATGAGAAGTGTTGGGTTGTTCTGCTTTCTTTTAATCAGGTCTAGGGAATGTAGCTGGAATACCAAAGATAAACAAAAGCTACATGACATCTAAATATGATTAAGCAATGCATGTTTCTTCAGCATGTTTTCTTATTAGGGCTTTCAGCCAGAATATATTCCCATTTTAAGTACCAATTTTGCACTGAATTATTTGAAAAAAAATGCATTATAGAAAGTGCATGATATGAATTCCTTCCCCTAAAATTAAATTACATCCAGGCTAGGTGTCTTACCTATTAGCAAGCATAAATACAACAATATCTATGCATGGGCATGTCATTCATTTTACTGAAGCCTTAACCAAACTTTTCATGCAACTAATGTATGGCTCATTAGGAAAAGACCTGGATGGATTCCAACTTACTTAACCCTTAGAATGTTACTGATTAGCAAGAAAGAAATGACATTCTTTATGTGTACAAACTACATAAAATATCTGTTTGTTTAGAAAACTAAGATTGGATTTAAATTTCACAGCACACAAGGACAAAGAAAGTGAGACCTACCACAGTTATGATGTTGGCCCAATGGGAATGGTCTCCTAGGGCACCTGCCGGGGAAACCTGTGTTCCTCCTCACCACTGGATGCTGGGGCCTGGGGGTGCTAATTTAGTTATGTGATCCATGTAGAAGTCATCAGCCCCTGCACCCCAGGGTGCATCCAGCTATGCAGCGTGTGCTCTGCTGAGGCAACACATACCAAAGGCAGGGAAGAAGGGGTTGCCTCCTCATTTCCCAGAGAAGATACCCCTGTTGCAATCAGTTTGCAAAGTTGAGAAGGACGCCCACTGCTGAGCAAACAGTCCCAGTTGTCTCCAGATTGCAACCCACAAAAGCAAGAAACTGTACAGCAGGGACAGGACCAGCGCCAGAAGAGAGGGCAATGCACAACCCATTTGTAGGGGCATGCCACTTCTTGTAAAGCATCCCTGTACTCTCATGGTCTCATCTGAAAACAATCAGCCATTTTGCATGGCATCCTCAGGCCATAGCCCCTTTCACCTCAGTCAGGTCTTTAAGGGTTAATAGTTCCTGCTGCATTGCCTGCACTGTGGCTGCTCAGGTCCCCTATCCCTATATTAGTGTGTAACCTTAGCACAAGGTCTGGTCATTTAGCTTACAGAGGAACACTTGAGCACTGCCCACATAATCACACGCCTCTGTCCTGTTTCATGTGCAGATGCAGAATAGCCATAATTCTCATATGTGATTTATTTTTGAGTACAGTGTATTGCTCTTTTCTGAAACTTTTTCCTTTTTCTTTCTTTTTTTTTGTCAACTTTCTGCATTGGCAGAGCATCTTGGGATTGAATTTATGGGTATGGACCAATCATTCTTTTTAGCCTGCAGATTTTAGAGCCTGAGAGATAAACCCCTTTTTATTTCTCCACCTCCCCTTTTCAATTCCTAACCAATTTCTTTATGCTTTAGAAGGGATCATACAGCTATAACAACAACTCTTGTCAAAATCTTAGTAGAGATCAGCTCACTAAATGGTAATAGGGTTAGGATATTACAGACCTAAGGAGTTCTAGAAATTGCTGAAGTAAACATAACGTAGTGTGCATTCATTTTTCTTCTGTCTAGGTTTGACTAGTTTTGACCTTTGTTTTAATTAAGTTCTTCTAGGAACACTGTAAGCATTAAGCAAAATTACTAACTAATGTATAAAAAAAAAAAGATAAGCTGTTATAGCCACTTAAAATTCTGCAGATTTACAGTTTTTGAGCTGGTTTGCAAATAAAGTTTTATGTCTAAACTTACAACTAGGTATGTAAATCAGATGCATATATATGTGTAAATTATATGCAGATATACATTCATTTCTAGGACTGTAAATTACAACTAAACTAAAAGTTATTTAGGAACTTAAGTAGGGGTTTACAGCTGGACTCTAGGTCCCCAAGTCAGCAAATATGTTCAATATTTCCAATACCAAACTTGTACTGCACCCAACTAAGAACATTGGCAGTGGGTACTATCTTTACACTTTGGCTTAAATATGATAGAATTTGATCTGGTAAGTTTTCTTCATCAACAGACTGTACTTAACTGACAAACATTTAGTAATCAGGGGTAATACATCTCTTGAATAGGCTAACTTGGAATTCATGTAAATTTTAGTTTAGAATATCCTAAAATTGTTTGCAAATAAGAAGAAACAGGCAGTGATGTTTTTCACAGTTTTAGTTCACCTTCTCAATAAAAATGCCTTCACTAAATGTCATTAGCTTAAGCTGTGAACTGTGAAAAACCCATTATTAGTCCAAATTTAAAAAAACTCTCACAACCCAGCTTATTATTATCACAAGGCAATATTAATTCTCACTCTTAATTACTAGGTTGTAGTAGAATATATATGCCTACATTAATATATGAGGAATGAAATTGAAGTCCTTTAAAAAACTGACTAGCAAATTTTGCTTCATGTATGAAATTACATCAGCAGAAACACATCTTGGAATTAAATTCTTTTTAAAATCCCAGAGACCCCTAAGAAGAAAAACTTTAAAACAACATAAATTTAAGACCATATATACCATAAATAAATTAGTGTGATGTGAAATTAATTGCATAAAGTACATGTTCAAAAGGCTGCACATAGAGGAATTTAATATCTTGACTTAAGTCTTATGCTGATTTGATTTTCCAGGCATTCTGCAGAGGAAAAGAAAATATTCAAACAATTTTTTATACTTAACAGATTAAAACTTTTTCTAAATTCTTACTGCACATACATTTCTCTATGGACTTTTTCCCAAGGTTGCTATTAGTTTTCTTCAAGCTAATTTGATGAGCATTGCAAACACAGCATGTGTTACTTGACTGGATGTCATTAACTGGCTCTGTGAATATTAACATCAGTCAGAGACAGAGGGCAGTTTTGGGGCAAGACCTGATATAACCACAAGCACCCTGCAAGAGTTCACTCCCTGCTTCACAAAACTCCTCTGTCCTTAAACAGAGAGGCCAAGGCTCATCCTTGAGACACCACACTACCTGCAGAGCCATGGCCATCTCTCATCCCAGCCCACATCAGCCCCCACAGGACACCTGGGCACCCCCCAGTCAACCCTTACTCTCCTGGTCAGGGAGACCCTGTCAGCCAGGAGCACAGAGAGGTCTAGATGGGAGCTTGCTGGTTTTCTGGGCAGGAGATGCCTGGATGCATGTGCCTTCCCAGGCAGCCATTCCCCCTGTGGCTTGAGGGAGGGCATGGTGGTGCCACTGTTCACGCACACCATGTTGAGCCAAATCATCCTAAG
Organism: Actenoides lindsayi; assembly: GCA_025331215.1. Classification (NCBI taxonomy): domain Eukaryota; kingdom Metazoa; phylum Chordata; class Aves; order Coraciiformes; family Alcedinidae; genus Actenoides; species Actenoides lindsayi. The sequence continues at coordinate 74,346 of WTSP01022318.1, read as the reverse complement.
GGCCTTATTTCAAAGGGCGTGGGAAGGAATGGAGGCAATGAAAGCATGCCCAGGGGTTTACTTCTCCATACTTCTCAGGACATACAGTCCCAGCAGATGTGCCAATGCAAGGAGTGTTTCTCAGGGCTGCACCTATAGCCCTACTCCCTTGCTGTGCCCCCAGGCCTTGGAGCGAGAGCCCAGGAGCACCCAAGTGACAAGCCTCAACACCCTGGCAGCCTTAGCAAGGCCATCACTGACCAGCCACGCAGCTCATTTGTAAAAGTAAGCCTGGAGTAAACCTTCTGGAGGCAGTGCAGCTTTTTCCTGATTATAAAAAAACCAAGCAGAGTTTCCACTGTTAATTAGTCTTCTTCCTCCTCTCCCTTCCCCTCAAAGAAAAATGGTTTGATATGTTCTTATTCATTTTGCTTTTACAAGCTAACAGCTGACCACATAACCAAAAACAAACAAACAAAAAAATCATTCAAAGCTTTCCAAATTGTGCCCTAAATTGCTTAGCGCAATTCTCCTGTTTCCTGTGACTTCCGCATAATACACCATTTCCATGGCTAACTAATAAGCGCTTTCAGAAGGAGCTAAAATGGAAAGGATATCAAGTGCCACTAACTAGCCTAGGCAAGGAGTTATGCTGTATGAGAAATCCCTTCACAATGTGCTTCAGCCTTTTTTTTTTTTTTACTTCAAGCATTTCTTCACTCTGTTTTTCCAGTATCAAGCATGGTGTGCCGGGCTTGCAGTTCACTTCTCAACTCTATACCCCTGTCTTTCCTTATATTTCACTTCCCTCTTTTTCTCTTTGTCCCGATTTGGAGTTTCAGCCCTTTCTTCCTTCCCTTTTTTTGACTTTCTGTTCTTGGAGTTATATTTTTGTTTTCTTTAATACATTTTTGCAGCATTCTACTTTTACCAAACTCACTTCTTCCCACCCTCTCCCCCCTTGTTAATTGTCAATGCTATTAATTTTGTCTGACAGTGCTCATGACCTGTTTGCTGGTGTTTTGGTTTACAGTGGGTTTGGCTTGTAGGACAAAGTTGTTCCATGGTAAGGTGCACTGTATCAGAGAAATTAGAATTTCTTTTTGTTTTGTTGCATGGAATATTTGCCATTTGCCCATAGCAACTTTGCCCATAAACAAGATAAACCCAGGAAACACATTGTCAGAATGATTGCTTCCTCTTCAGTAGGGAACATTTTCTCCTGAACTGGAATGGCATTTATGACAGCACATAATTTAAGTGCCTGAGCTTGGACAGAGATTCATGGCACATGTAACGGACCATTATGCATCTGTATACCTCCTGCTGAATTGCCTCATGGACCTTTTATGTTCATGTAAGTCCCTTCCAGCAGGAATAATGCTGGCATATATCCCAAAGATAGAGCAGAGCTATGCAGCTTTTATTCTTTCATTTATTTTTAATCACCTGCTGGTGTTCTGACTGCGGTCAGTATCGCAGTCTGACCTAAGACCATGCTCTGGTCTGGATCCTCCAGGGCAAGTTTCTGGACTGTCTGCTTAAAAAAAAATAAGACCTGGGCAGGGCTAGCCACCTTCTTTGTCCTAAAAGCAGGAATGCAAATCCACATACATGAAGCATCAGCACAGAAAATTCTTCTGTTTCAGCACTCCTTACATAACTTTTCCCCAGGACAGCATGCAGCAATGTTCTCTGCCAAGCATGAGCAAGGCTGGAATGCATGGGTAGCTCTAATCCAAACATTACCAGTGCTACTAAATTCTTTATAATAGTGAAATATCTCTGATGAATGAAAACATTAACAAGTTGTCATCACTGAGCAAGCTGCCACTCTAGGTACTAGAGCAGTTCCTTTGTTAGACACAAAGAGGCACAAGTAGAAACCCAGTATTTCTCTGATACGAGGCACTGCTGGTCATTGACAATTCTGTTTTTGCAGCAGCACTGGAGAAGAGTCTGAATTTTACAACCAGAGCTCAAAACCTGTCTTCATTTCCATTGGTGATATAATTGCAAGCCAAGCTCACGTCTCAAATGTGAAAAGGATATTTTGAAATCTCTCCTGTAAAGACAACTGAGATATAAATTGACATGGGGGGCGGGAGGACATTGAATATGAAAACAGTCTAAAAAAAAAAAATAGTAAGAAGATAAATTTCTCTTAAGGCCCATAAAATAGGCCTTCATTCCAGCTGTCTTTGCAGACTAAAACTTCCAAAGTGTTTGCAAATTCATATTATTACCTTGGTGCATTGCATTTTTATTTCCAAGCAAATGCTGAGTGTTTCTCAAATGTGAAGTTGTTTCTTAGATACTATTCTTCTTGAGTTAAACAAAAAAAAACAACCATTGCTTTTGACTGTATTTGTATGGATGACTGCTCATACCCAGTACTGTATTAAGAGCTCATGGTGTAGTCCTGTTCTCCTTGCAGTCAATAATGAGTCTGCTTGAAGTGTGGTGGTTGTGTTTCAATCTGTGTGATCTGTGCAGTGGTTTGTAGCATGTCAGCTGTTGACTGTGTGCTCCTTGCCTAGCCATTCTCCATGTTGTGACCTTCTCTGTTTTTGTCCCTTTCTAGAAGCTGAGGAACTGTACCAGAAACGAGTGCTGACCATAACTGGCATTTGCATTGCTCTTCTAGTAGTTGGCATCATGTGTGTGGTGGCCTACTGCAAAACCAAGTAAAATTTTCTTTTCTTTATTATACCCATGGTTTATGGTCAGGGCCTTCACAGGTGACTATAGCTTCTACTCCTCTGAGCATAGGGTTGTATCTGGGTTTCTTCAGAGCTGAGCTGCAGAGACAAACCTGTGGCCAGGATGCTCTGATCCAAGCCAGATGGGTTCAAGTTTCCAGAAATAAGACAGGTATCTGGAAGGTTTCTCACCCTTGAAATGTGACTTGTGTGAATTTCACTGGCTTGCAATTCTTTATCTGTCACTCATTTCAGCTGGTTTCCCCAGCTGGAAATGAACAAACCCCAACACTGGAATCACATTGCTCTCCAGCAGTAAATTTTACTATCAGTCTAGCTTGTTTGTACTTGAGGCAAGATTAATGGTGCTAAAAGTTTCTAAGCACCAAAGGCCAAAGAACTGAATGTGAAAGCTCTCCCAATGCAAAAGTAGGCACTTAAATGCATTCTGTGAGTCTCTATAAATTACTGGGGGTGACTCTTAAACACTCGTGAGGCACTTTGGACCATAAATTACACTGAACATCAGCAGGATATGTGCTGCCCAAAATTCTGTCTGCTCTTATGAATCTCCCCACCAAAACACAAAAAACCCTCATCATAAATCTTCCACACTTGCATAAACCTGATTTACTGTTGCAGGGCCTGATTGGCAGTTGGTTTGTTGTTTTTCCTGGTAAAACCCACCAATAATGAATGTTTTAAAAGGGGAGGAGGAGGGGAATGATTTGCCTCCCTTGTTGAGAGCCCATATACATACACACTGTTTCCACCCACAACCTTGTGCCTGTGGTCAGTAGGGAACGACTGAAACAATAATAAAGAATCAGATCAATTACTGCTTTTAGAAATGACAACTGGAAGGCCAGGGCACCTAAATAATATCTTCCCTCAT